>APFE030471385.1:136856-149384 GCA_000404065.3 Pinus taeda
ATAAATTTTGTTATTTTTTCATTTAATAATAATAAAGTTTATTTTTTCAAAGTTGAATGAACAATTTAAAAATTGTTTTTATTTAAAAATGAAATGAATTATTATCATAATTAATTTTTCAAAATAACTTATTAAGTATCCATGTTAGGAAGAAATGAAGAGGCAAAGCAATAGAAAAGTATGAAGAAGAAAAGTATTCAAAAAACCAAAGGTTGGTCTCTTAGTCACAGCATAGCCATATGCATTTTATATTTTATATATTTATATATAAATATATAATATATTTGTTACCTCATATAGTTGGTTGATTACAATTATGTTGAATTTAAAAAGATGAAGATAGTTTGTATGCAAAGTTGTTTATTTGTTCACTATAACATTAAGTATGAAAATACTATTTTCTAATGCAGACATTGTTTAGAATGCCATTGAATTTTATCTTTTCCATCATAGTTACATTTCATTTCATGTAATTTTTATTCCATTCAACTCGAGTAACAACACTTTACTTTTAGGTCAATTGAAGTTAGATTAGTTTGTTGGTTTTTCCTTTCACTCTTAAACTCAAATCTTAATTAAAGTAAGAAAATGTTATAGGAATCGAATCAAATCCTTGTATTACAAAAACAAAGTTCTTAATTACAATAACAATTGATTAATCACTTATTTATAACGATTCTGATAGATCCCCTACTTGAATTGAGTAGTGGTCTTTATAGAAATTACATTTCCTATTTTAAGCAAGAAAGAGTTGAGAAAATCCATGAGGATATGAGATCCTTAGGATTTTCTTCCTTTCATTTATGATATATGGACTAATCTTATCAAGAATATAGATTGGGTCTTTTGTGTTTAGTCCAATTGGTATTCATGGTGGCAGGGTTGTTTATCATCAAGTGAGTTGAATCACTACATTGTTTCCGTCTCCCGCCATCTATTGTGCCACTTGATTATAGCATTTTTTGTGCTTCCATAGTTGTTTCAATTGTTCTACTGACAACACAATATAGCAATGTGAATTTGTTATGGACCTTGTGCCTTAAAATAGATTGGGTCTTTTGTGTTTAGTCCAATTGGTATTCATGGTGGCAGGGTTGTTTATCATCAAGTGAGTTGAATCACAACATTGTTTCCATCTCCCGCTATTTATTGTGCCACTTGATTATAGCATTTTTTGTGCATCCATAATTGTCTCAATTGTTTTAATGACAACACAATATAGCAATGTGAATTTGTTAAGGACCTTGTGCCTTAGAAGTATAAGCGATCTAGATACAAAAAAAAATCATATTCCCACATAAAATTTTCTATTGCATTAGGGTCCTCCTATAATTGTTGAATGATCTTGCAATACCTTCTCATCTTGCTTTCATTCTATCATTACTTTTTCTACATAGCAAACTGTGGAATGGAAATAATGCATGGTAAATTGTTTGCGTCTTCCTTGAGACAATTTTTTTTTTAAAATAATTTCAAATTTATAATACGACATCTTTGTTTATGGTCTATTTTTTACTTTAAAGTGTCTTCCTATTAGGTATGGATGTCATTTCCTAAATACATGTAATATGGCCAACATTTCTTTTTAGTGGATTTCTTAGCCCGAAATCCTATGTTCATTTTTAATAAAAATTCATATTAGTGGATACATTTATTGAGAAAATAAAGAAATCGATGTTTATTCAAGAGTGAAAGACATGATGTATGCGAAGCAAGTCTAGTGGACGCAACTATTTTTCATATTGCATTACAAAGTGAGAAATAATAATATATATTCTCAAGAATAATTACAAGAACATTTTTATGTAATAATTTTTTTATAATTATAAAAATTATCAGTCATTTAAAAAGTGTTATAGGTTACATGGAATTAAATATAAAATATGTTGTAATAAAGATTTTATATTATTAAACTAACTTAGATTCATCTTAATCTCGGATCTAGAAAGCATCGAGAGGGATCAAATACCTCAAGTTGCAAACCTTTCCTCAATTTTTCACTCAAAAAATAGTTTTTCACATCGAGATATTTGATCCCTCTCAGTGCTTGAGAGATCTGGGTTTAAGATGGATCTAGGCTGGTTTAAAAGTAATTTCGTTAAAAGATGAAATAAGCTCTTATAAAAATTGGTTTTCTAGGGTACCTTATCAAGTATGAAGGTTTTGGAGGAAATGTATTTGAGAAGAGAGGAAATTAAGATGCAAAGCAAGAACACTATTAAAAAATCAAAGGTTTTCTCTTATCCATAGCCATATGCAATCTTGTTGGTGAGAAAAACTGTATCAAATCTCCACTTAAAAATGCAACTTATCATTGTAACCATTTCCTAAGCATAATAAAAACTTCCACCAAATGTTTGTTTTCCCATTTGGGCTTCTAGGGTAAATTCTATGATCATTTAATGATGAATTTGATATGGTTGTGTGTAATGATTGTTGGTTGCTTTTTTTGTTTTAGCCATGGTTAAAACGTTGTCATGATAAATTATGACATTATGGTGACTTTAATTTTTATTAGAGTCAACTTTGATTGTAATGTTGTTACATCAAAGAAAAATGTATTTGTGACAAAAACCTCTTTTGCATTCCTCAAATTTTATGTTAGATTCTTGCAATTGATTTGATAAAATGACAGTTTTTAGTTTTTAAGCTAGTTTTACCCAGCTCAAAAAAAATGTCCACCATACCCTTGTTATTACTTCTTTCTGAATTATTTTAATTGGAAATGGTGTTTTCTACTATTTTCCACCTCGCTATACACCTTGTTTTTCAATTTGGGCTAAAAAGGTGTATGTTGAGCAGAAACACCTGAAGGTTGTCTTGTATTCATGGGAACTCCCCTTAGTTTAATAAAAATGCAAGCGAGCCCTTGCTATGAAATTATTATAGTAAATGGATTTAGGAATGGGATAGATACACATATTGGGAAAGAACATTTCTCTGTTGATTTTTTATAACATTCCCTTATCATGACATAGTGAATGTATGAAAAGTGCACCTTTAACAATTTTTACTATGATGGACATTTGGTGTAAAACGCAAGCCATAAACATTCATATGCATGCAGAGATTTCTCAATCATATTTGAATGAATGATTTATTAAAACTTATGCACAATTTGTAAGTCTTGTAGTCAAAATTCAAAACTAATGACTTAAGTTATTGAATTATTCTATCAAGAACAAACTACAATTGTACAAAATTGAGCTTGGAAAAATGCTTGCCGAAGACTATGCAAATGTCATTAACTAGAAATAATCCAATGGAACTGAAGAAAAATGCATTTATGGCAAAAGCCAATTTAACATTCCTTAAATTTTGTGTTAGTTTCTTGCAATTGATTTGAAAATATGACAATTTCTCAGTTTTTAAACTAGTTTTACCCAACTCAAAAAAATGCCCGTCATACCCTCATTCTTGCTTCTTTCTGAGTGATTTCAGTTGGAAATGGTGTGTTATACTATTTCCCACCTAATTATACACTTTGTTTTCCAATTTGGACTAAAAAGGTTCCTATAGAGCAAAACCCTTCAGGGTTGTCCTGTATTTATGAGATGTCCCCTTAGTTTAATAAAAATGAAAGCCAACCCTTGTAATGAAATGCTTATAGTAAATACCCAGAGGTGGGTGAAGGTCGTGGCGTGGGCATACAATGCCACATCCTCCCCCTATTTAATGTACATGAATGAGGGGAGATACACAAAGCAAGGTTAGCACATGCCAACCCCGCAACCATTTAGTTTCCCATCATTATCTCAGATTATTGACTAAATGGAAGTTTAGGATGCACATTGAGGATGCACGCGGAGGATGTACACTGAGAATCGAAGTTCAAGATGCATACCAAGGATGCCAACACACTATATTTTTGAACATTTATACGAATAATAAACTTTATATATAATAAATTTTATGTTATAGAATTTTATATAATGATATTTATAATCAACATTTGATCTATGAAGGAAGCACTTTTAACAATTTTTACTATGATGGACATTTGGTGTAAAATGCAAGACATAAACATACATATACATGCAGAGATTGCGCAATAATATTTGAAGGAATGAATTATTAACATTTGTGCACAATTTGTAAGGCTTGTGGTCAAAATTCAAAACTAATGAGTTATTGAATTCTTCTGTCAAGAACAAGCTGCAAATGTAGAAAAGTGGGCTTAGAAAAATGTCCACCAAAGACTGTACAAATGTCATTAATTAGAAATAATCCTATGGGATTGAAGGAAAATGTATTTCTGACGAAAGCCTCTTTAGCATTCCTTAAATTTTGTGTCAGTTTCTTGCAATTGATTTGAAAAAATGACAATTTCTCAGTTTTTAAACTAGTTTTACCCAACTCAGAAAAATGCTCGTCATACCCCCATTCTTTCTTTTTTATGAGTGATTATAGTTGGAAATGGTTTGTTCTACTATTTTCCACCTAATTATACAGTTTGTTTTCTAATTTAGGCTAAAAAGGTGCTTGTTGAGCAAAACCCCTTAGGTATGTCTTATATTTATGAGATGTCCCCTTAGTTTAATAGAAATGAAAGTCAACCCTTGTTATGAAATGCTTATAGTAAATAACCAGATGTGGGTGAAGGTGGTGGCATGGGCATACAACTCCACATCTTCCCCCCATTTAATGGCCATGAATAATGGGAGAGACACAGAGCAAGGCTAGCACATGCCAACCCTGCAACCATTTAGTTCACCATCCTTGTCTCAGATTATTGACAAAATGGAAGTTTAGGATGTTCATTGAGGATGCACGCAGAGGATGCACATTGAAAAATGGAAGTTCAAGATGCATGCCAATGATGCCAACATTAACTAGATTTTTAAACATTTATATGAATAATAAACTTTATATATAATACATTTCATGTTTTAAACTTTTATATAATAAGCTTTATAATCAACATTCGATCTATGAGGAATGCACTTTTAACAATTTTTACTATGATGGACATTTGGTGTAAAATGCAAGCCATAAAAATACATATGCATGTAGAGATTACACAATCATATTTGAATGAATGAGTTATTAACACTTGCGCACAATTTGTAAGTCTCATGGTCAAAATTCAAAACAAATGACTTGAGTTATTGAATTCTTCTTCCAAGAACAAACTACAAATGTACAAAACTGGGCTTAGAAAAATACCTGCCAAAGACTGTACATATATCATTAATTGTAAATAAGCCTATGGTACTGAAGACAAATGTATTTCTGACAAAATTGTCTTTAACATTCCTTAAATTTTGTGTCACTTTCTTGCAATTGATTTGAAAAGATGACAATTTCTCATTTTTTAAATAATTTTTACCCAACTCATAAAAATGCTCGTCATACCCTCATCTTACTTCTTTCTATGTGATTTCGGTTGGAAATGGTGTGTTCACTATTTTCCACCTAATTATACACTTGGTTTTCCAATTTGTGCTAAAAAGGTGTATGTTGAGCAAAACACCTCAGGTTTGTCCTATATTTATGAGATGTCCCCTTAGTTTAATAAAAATGAAAGCCAACCCTTGTTATGAAATGCTTATAGTAAATACCCAGATGTAGGTGAAGGTGGCAGCATGGGCATACAATGCCACATCCTCCCCCCATTTAATGGCCATGAAAGAGGGGAGATACACATAGCAAGGTTGGCAAATGCCAACCCCACTGCAAGTTAGTTTCCCATCCTTGTCTCAGATTATTGACTAAATGGAAGTTCAGGATGCAGACAGAGGATGCATGTTGAGAATGGAAGTTCAATATGCATGCCAAGGATGCCAACAAACTATATTTTTAAACATTTATATGAATAATAAACTTTGTACATAATAAGTTTTATGTTATAAACTTTTATATAATAAGCTTTATAATCAACATTCGATCTATGAAGAATGCACTTTTAACAATTTTTACTATGATGGACATTTGGTGTAAAATGCAAGTCATAAACATCCAAGTGCACAGTTTGTAAGTCTCTTAGTGAAAATAGTAAAATAATGACTTAAGTTCTTGAATTGTTCTGTCAAGAACAAAGTGCAAATGTACAAAACTTGGCTTAGAAAAATGTTAGCCAAAAATTGTACAAATGTCATTAATTGGAAATAATCCTATAGGGCTTAAGATAGATATATTTGTGACAAAATTCTCTTTCACATTCCTTGGATTTTCTGTCCGTTTCTTGCTATTGGTTTGAAAAAATGACAATTTCTCAGTTTTTAAACTAGTTTCACCCAACTCTGAGAAATGGTCATCATAACCTCATTATTGCTTATTTTTGAGTGATTTCAGTTTGAAATGGTGTGTTCTACTATTTTCCACCTAATTATAAGACTTGGTTTCCCAATTTTGTCTAAAAAGGTGTTTGTTGAGCAAAACACCTCAGGGTCATCCTGTATTTATGAGATGTCCGCTCTGTTTATTAAAAATGAAAGCGATCCCTTGTTGTGAAATGCTTATAGTAAATACCCAGATGTGAGTGAAGGTGGCGAGTGGGCATACAATGCAACATCCTCCCCACATTTAATAGCCATGAATGAAGTGAGAGACACTGAGTGAGGTTGGCACATGCCACCCCGACAACCATTTAGTTCTGCATCATTGTCTCAGATTATTGACCAAATGGAAGTTTAAGATGCATGTTGAGGATGCACGCGAATGATGCATGCTGAGAGTGGGTGTTCAAGATGCATGCCAAGTGTAACAGCCCTGGTGAAAATTCCATGTAATAAATGTTAAAAGCAATAACCATGGATGACTGAGACACTTATTCCAAGCTGAATGTTGGGCAAGACATCCTAGGGGGTGTTCATTTTGTTGTTTATGGCTAAGGAAATTGGAAAAGGCAATGGCTAAGGCATTAAAGAGGAAAAAAGGTATTTTGGAACATTTATTAATGCAAATAATGGAAATTAGGAGAAAAAGGAGGTGAAAGGTCATAGTTTTCATGTGAGGAGGAAAATTAAGAAAATAGAGGCCTCATTATAAAATGGCTTTTGAGGACCAGTTGGTAACCTTTTGTTAGTTCAGTGTTGGAGCTCTCTCATTTTCTCTCTCTCTGTCTCATACTCTTGGATGAGTTTTCTTAGAGAACTCTTGGAGGGAGTGGCATACTTAGATTTTTGGAGCAAGAAGGCAAAGGAAGAGCATGAAAGTGCAAGAAGGCATCAACATCAGGAGCTACATCAGATTTGCTTGCAGGTACCGAGTTGCATGTATGATTTCTTCACTAGTTTTGGCATGCATGGCATATGCATGTGGTTTCTTGGTCATGATTTTCATTGGCATGGAGGATTGCCTCGATCAACAGTGGATTGCCTAGCCTTTCCATTTCCTAGATAACCATGGTGATTGTGGGTTTACTTTCATGATTTGTTTTTTTTTTTTGGTTCTCATGATTCCTTAGCTTGGGTTGATTTATTAGTTCTTGGAAGCCCTGTAAGAGCTTGGGTTGAGTTACTAGTCTTAGAACCCTTGGTTGGAAAAACACACTAGAAGCCCTTTGTGGGTTGAGTTACTAGTCTTGGAAGCCTTGGTTGGAAAAATGCTTTGGAAGCTTGACGACAGTTGTGGGTTGAGTTACTAGTCTTAGAAGCCTTGGCTAGAACAAAGACTCTAGAAGCCCTAGAAGGCTTGGATGGAGACCAATCTGATGATGGTTTTGTGATGTCCGACCGTGAGGTGGAATCACTATTTGACGGGTTGAGGTGGATGGCCTCTTGAAGCCTTGGATGAGTTTTGATTGATGTGTTCTATGGGATCCCACATTCATGCTTGGAATATGGAATGAGGGTGAATGGTTGAAGAGAGATTTGGCTCAGCCATTCTATGGTCGGGTGGAACATTGTAGTCCCATCTCTAGTTGGTTCATTGCATTCATTAATGAGAAATCTATTATCTTGATTTTCATGTGTAAAGGTATGGATGTATTTATGGATTTGATGGCAGATATGTTTATTTTATTTTTGTTCCTATTATTCTAGTTATATGCACATTTTATGACAGCAACTATGTATGGCTCTCAGAATGTTTTTACTTGTACGTGAATGTATAATGTGTCTATGACCTAATAGATGATAATGCAAAAAATGGCATGAGGGAACAATGGTTCATAGTGATTCTCAGATAAGTATGAGATCCCTACACTTAACTCTGTTATTTACAACTGTAGGTTACAAGTCGATGATATGTTTGACAAAATGCCTATCATGGCTAGTAGGATCCATTCAAGGTCTTGAATAATTATTTTCTTTAATAATATCATTTTTATGTTACTTCACTAATTTGAAGAGATGGATCAGTTCTTGGCAGTGACCTGGGCTATGGGCCTAAAAAAGTGGCTCAAATATCAGAGTCACTGGCAGAACAATAACAATTTCGGCCCACAATCGATGGCAGGCAAACCTAGGAGAGAGACTTTAGGTTGTTGGTCCCTCCCTTGCGCATAGCATGAGAGTGACTATGGCCCAAGAGACATAAAACAATAGTGGGACCCATGGACAGGCTATCTGAGTTGTTGACTTGTCCTCTGGGGGTTCTGTCAATGATGTTGGATGTCTATATGGTGTGTTTTTGTCGGTTCCACTTCCTTAAGGTGACTTAGGAGGTCGAATCATATCATAGTGGCTGCTCATCACATGTTTACCCCGACTAGCCAGTTGCTTGGGTAGATGTGGGATGAGGGTGTTATAGAGTGGCATCAGAGCGGGTTTGCACTCTCCTTGGGCTGTGCGTTGGTCATACATTCATGTTGGTTGCATATGTGTTCCTTATACACGTAGTCCATGTACTTGTTGCACTTGCATGGTGTTTATCATGGTTATAATGATGTCGCCATGTGAAGGTTGAAGATGTTGTCATGGAGTATGTATTCATGTGTGTATGGTTGATTATGCATTGTTATGCACATTAGTGTTCACATATTATCAAGTGCACGTGATGTGGTTGTTGTTGTCATGCATGAGGTCATGGTTTGTTTAGTTGATATGGTCATGCATGGATGACTAGACTCTAGCTAGAATGGTGTGTATATGGTTTTGTACTCATGTGTTCTATGTATATATGTAGTTGTTATGTGCTGGGAACGAGTCCCTTAGGGTCAATTTTGGGGTTAAAAACCCAAGTTTTGGTGCTAAAGGCCCAAGTTTTGTATAAGGAATGTAAAGTCCGCATTTTGTGGTTGCAGAGTGCAAATATGTAAAGAGACAAAAAGGGTTTCCGCCCTTAGTTTAGGTAACTTGTGTCGGCTTGATGAGAACCACCCTTGGTCCGCAGACCATAGGAATGTATAAAAAGGGAGAGTCTTAAAAGAGTCTAAGCAGCATTTTTAGTAAGTTTTTGGGCAGTTGTTTGATGTAATGGGTCTATGAAGACTAAGAGCGAAGAGTCTTGGTGTAGGAAGAGGCTCTGTAGCTGAGTGCACAAAGGCCTAGGGTAGAAGTCTGTAGCTGAGTGCACGGACCCTTGAAGATGTATGTGCGGGGAAGTTAGAGTCTGTACTGAAGATATGAACCATCAATAAAGAGAATTATTCTGGAGATACCTGCGTATGAGCTATTTTACTTTTGTTATGAACGTATGCGGTTATGTTATGTTGAATACTGGGTTTGTAATTTAATGTTGTATTGATGTGTGAATCTATGTGTTTTACATTGTCATATGAACACAATTAAGAATGTATGTTTACGCAAAGATAATCATAATGTATGTTGAAGTTATTCAATACTTAAAGCTAATCTGGGTAGACACGGAAGTAACAGTAATTAAAGAGGCGCGAAAGTGTCTGAATTGCCTATTTAGGGTACGCAAAGGATGATCGCAGACCTTTGCGAAGTTCTTGAAGCCAAATAAGAGAAGTATATAGATAATCCCTAAAGCGATTATTAGACTACACGAAGGAAGGGTTAGGGCATAAAACGACATCACAACTATCTCAAGGTGTGGAAAATTGGTTCCTCCATCCCCCCATACTACTTCGGGTGAGACTTCAGTCTGTGATCCATGGATTGATGCCGAAAGGGCCTGTAGTGTAAGGATTTGCTTGGTTAATTAATGCTGAACCTGGGTTAGGGCCCATCAAGCCAAAAAATGGTTTCGTTGTCAGGACTAACATTTGCATAACGAGATGTGTGATGTCGCATCACTGGAATCCAACTAAGAAGGAGACTGAAGAATGGTTGGATTGAAAAATCCACGAATTCGTGGCACAAGAGAACATGAATCCTCAAATGGTGAAAGAACAGTGGTTGGACAGAGATACATGAGATCTTCTTATGTTCCTTCCCTGTTGAGTTTTACGAGTGGATCGCAAAATTGGCAGACGACCAAGGAAGGTGGAGGCTTGTCTGTCCAATAGTATGGACCCTAGAGTTAGTGTAGAGATTAGAAGCCTTTAAATATAATATCACACATGTTGTCAATCATTGGCTCGATCGTATCATATGAGGGTTTGTGACAGAGTTCGCAGTCGATACCTCGTTCAATTACAACAAAGCAAAGTGCTGCTTCTTCAAGGGGTCGTGAGGTAAATATTTAAAATTCAATACCTAGATTAAGATGCTCTTGCGTGAAAAGTGAGTTATGCAACTACCTTGATGTTTGGGGCTACGTGAAGTGGAAGGACATTCAGGAAAAAAGGGAAAATAGGCCCTGAATATAGCCCGCTAATTGAACCTCCTCTAAGTGACGACGAGGAAGCAACATAGGCATATCCGCAGAGTGTTGTTCAGTTGATAAAGCAAGGGTTCCCGCGAATACCCCATCCACCCACACAACCTCCATCTTCACCTCCATTGCATACACCCTCGCTTACAGCACTGCCACCTCTGCCGCCATTCAATATGGTGAACTTAGTAAAGCTACCTGTGTTCAAGGGCATGGGAAATGAATATCTGGACCAATTTTGGTTCGTCGCGAAGGCCATATGGGAAGCTCAGGGTATCACAGATGATCAAATGAAGAAAGAAACATTGGTTAGTGATTTTCAGGATCACGCACTAACTTGGTACATTAAGTACTGCACTGATAACCCCAAATCCGCATTGGTAGATATCCAGACTGTGCTAAATAAGGAATTCAGTAGACCTAAGTTTGAAGCGCAATCAATTACAGGATTCAAAGAGATCATGATGAAGCTTGGTGAGACACCCTAGGATATGGATCAGGGATTGAAGTGTACAGTCTGCGAAGCTAACATGAATTTGATTGACGGGAAACACTGCGAATGGTTTGTGGCTTCGCTCCTGTCTCATCTAAGGGATGCGCTATCACAGCAAAATGTCGGGACCTAGACGGAAGCCCTAGAAATTGTGATGAGATTACATGAGACACCAATGCAAGATGCTAATATGGGGGTTCATTAGATTCATGCGCAGTTGTAGAACCCTTGCCTAGAAATGCAAAGTCTTAAGAAAGATAGAACAACTCGGCCTGAGGTAAGCGAAGAAGTTTGGTGCCTGAAGTGCAAAAGCCAGGGGCATGACAAAGATCAATGTCCATTTTTCTCAAATTATGCTATAGCAGGGGGACCAATTCCTTTGAGGCCAGAAGCTCCAGCAGGGACAAGTATAGGGCCTGCACTATGGTGTGCTATCTATCAGGTAGCTGGAAAACATGTGATAGACAATTGCTATTTGCTGCAGAAATTTGTACAGACACTGCAACTACTCTTCTGCAACTTCTATCAATCAGTGGGTGATGATGAGCACAATTGCCATAGGTAAGAATTAATGATGGATAGAACGCTTGCATATAGGGTGGAGGTAGAAACCTGGTCTCCGGAGCAAGGCAATGGGGAAGTGCGAGGCGAGTATCAGGGGCGAGGATGAGGCCAAGGTGGAGGAGGACCTGGTAGAGGTCGAGGGAAGGTCATTTGTTACAACTGTGGGGGACCAGGACACTACGCGAGAGACTACCCGAATCTAACATGTCTGTCATGCCGCTATTGTACTCAGTTTGACCACGTGATGGAGGATTGCCCTATATTATTAGCTAAGATATGTCAAAAAGGGGCGTAGCCTTAGCAACTGACTTAGAACCTGCAGATGATGAGGGCTGAGCCTCGCGAGGAAGATCCTAAGGTAAATATTCCATACATGCCTAACATGATCTTCCATACTGGAACTGATATCATCTAAGTAGATTATGACAAATTTATTAATGTATGGGTGGAATACATCATTCATAACCTGCATGAAAGTTGTTGGAGCATTACACAAACCAAAAGGCATTTCTAACCATTCAAATAGTCCCTCCCTAGTTTTGAATGTAGTTTTCCAAATGTCATTTTCTGCTATGTGAATTTGATGATACCCACTTCTTAAATCTAACTTAGTGAAATAAACAACATTTTTCAGTTGATCAAGTAAATCATCTATCCTAGCAAGAGGATACCTATTTTTAATTGTGATTTTGTTTAAGACCCTAAAGTGGAAACACATTCTCCATGTCCTGTCTTTCGTAGGAACCAAAATTATGGGTGAGCCACATGAAGATGAATTGGGTCGAAAAAAACCTTTTTCAATCAAT
>APFE030471385.1:151514-208041 GCA_000404065.3 Pinus taeda
CCCCCCCCCCCCCCCCCCATTCTAAGAATAGCTAACTGAATTTTTGTTTTCTCATCAGAAATGTTCTGAATATGACAATACCCTTCTAACTGCTTAATCCATTTATCTAACTTTTTAGGATTCATTTCGCCATCATAAATAGGTAGCTCAAATTTTACATCAAGTTTCAAAAGAGATGTTTTCTTAGGTTTCTTTTCTGTTTCAAAATATGAACTGGAAGAAGAAGAAGATAATGATGATGATGATGATGTAGATGATGGAGGAGAAGGAGGTTTATTAACCATGCATTTTCCCTTGTCCTTCTTCGATGTCTTTGAATAAGAAGCTTCATCTCTTGCCTTTCTTATATTTTTAGAGTTATCCCAACATCTGCTGCATGCTAAAAACACTTTCTAAAATTGTTCCTCTCTCATCTTCTCTTCACGATTTTCACCTGCATCAGATCCTATCATGGTCAATTTATGAGAGACTTTTCACTTTCCAATCTCTGGATCAAACTCCTCAAGTGTTCCTTCTCCATGTCGTGACTTAGACATGGTTAAGATTCACTGGCAAAAATTCTACCAAACACAACCTGCTCTGATACCAAATTATATGATTTGAAATCGATCATAAACTAAAACTGAAGTAGAATAGATTAATTGCCAACAGTGAATTGATCGTTAACCTTAAGTGTTGAATTTGGAAGACTGAAAGAAAGAAGTTGATTTAAGACTTAATAAATAACTTAAGCAACATAATTAAGCATTAATTTGTATAAAAAAAACAAAGATAGAAGACCAAAAAATTGATTACGGAGTTCATCCCTGATGGACTACGTCTACGGGTCCGCTTTCAAGATGGGCATTTGCTTTATTAGGATTGATTGAAAGAGGTATTTTACAAAGAACAAACACCAAACTGAATGTGCACATAGGCACCTCTAATCTCTATCAATAGAAATCTCTCTCTCCTAGCTTTCCAACGCCTGTTTTGGTTCCCAATTCTACCTCCAAATGACCAAGATACACTGAAAACAATAACTACCTCTCTGGCTTAACATCTGAATACAAGATTCAAAATCACTCTAATGCCTTTTACATGAGAAAAATGAGGTATTTATAATGTTGCAGGTTCATTAGAGGCCTCCCAAGCTAATTTTAGCATGTATATGCTTCTTTAAGGGTTTGTTGTACTTGGCCTTGTCACATTTTGACATTAGGCTAGGTGGTTACATTAAAAATAAATCAATCCGAATATAAAACCCAAAATAGCACCTTAGGTTATAGATATTCCGCTAACGGTCAATAAACTGCACATAGGTTTTAACCTTTCCCATGTGAATAGGGCGGTCACAACATACACTATCACTTGCATTGTTTTAACCCTGCAGTTATGGTAAACAGTTGTGGTTACATGGCCTTCAATTGCTCACATGCCATATCTCCACCATGGTTAAGACCTACAGTTAAGTCGTTGTCACACCCAACTGCTAACTGTTCACATGCTAATTGCAACCTCAACGGTCACCCTCCCCTACGGTTAACTATCATTTCTATGGTTTCTCTATTGCGGTGTTCACATTTTTAGTCCCGCTGCGGTCTCCAAACCCGCGCGGTTACGTACTGTGGTTTGATTCGTATTGTTTTAATATGTGATCTGAAGGTTTATGTAATTACGCTTTTTACATTAGGTTTTTCACATAGGTTTAGGACTTAGGTTTTAAACCCTTGATTGCTAGTTTTTACACTTAGCTTAGGTCATAAAACTTTTTCATCACCTTATATATAAAAAAAAAAAATCATTACAAATGATATTGTCACCATGTGACAATAAATCATGAAACACCATCGATCGACAATTTGGACCACATATACCATGACGAAGTATCCAACATCGGAAGAACTGAAGACAACACCAGACATTGAATAACACTATCGAAGATGACAAAGCTGAAGACGATATGAACTCTCTACATAAACTAGACTGACAAGATCCTCCTAGATCACATATACTCAAATACATATGCAGGAAGTATAAGTAATAAACATAATCATCAGATCCATAGGTGTAAACAAAAGTAAGAGGCATCATAAGTTCATAAATACTTATCTTCAATGACAGGTAATCCTCTCCCTATTGAACCAACCTTCAAGAGCCATCAATGTTCATGGTGCATATACTAATGTTGCCTTCAATTATCCAACCAGGTCTTCTAGGGCTTCATCAAATCTTTGTTAAGTGCTTGAGCATCTTCACATTGACTAGCTAGGTTCCATATCTCATATCATTTCCATAAACTAGGGTTTTCTCTCCAACCCTAACCTCATAAAATCCATCAAACTTTAATAATCAAGTTGCCTAGGGTTTTCTTGAATCCCTAGAATTATTTTAGGTTTCCACCATCCACTTCTTGCTTCCATCAAAGATGTCATCATTGGGGTGATCTCCATGACTTCTCTTCAACCCAACTCTGATACCATGTTAATTTTTCATAGGGATACATTATTATTTGCTTTGATAATTGCATTTCTTCATCAATACATTAAGTTCACCCCATATCATCATTACATTATTCAGATCTACACCATTATTCATCAGCATATGCAATTATATAGAAAGAACAACATCATCATCATCAATGCAGCAGAACATAAAGGAACAACAAAAGAAAAGCATGCACACATAGAGACACCAGGATTGGTTTGAGACCAGGGAAAGAGCCACTATGGGGATAACCCTTGCAAATCTTCTTCTTCATAGATCGTTAATGATTCAAAAAAAGAGACTACAATAATGCATAACTTTATCTATGCAACAAAACAACTATGATATCCATGAAACAAATCAAATCATGCTTATAATCACAACACTAATTTTGATGATTGTAATGTGTTGTCACTAACTGAAGCTAACTGTTGGATACTGCTAAACACTGTTGTCACTGAGCGAAATCTTTAGAATACTGAAATCTCATCTTTGATTCCTAGATTCAGTGAGGAGGAGCTGTGTGAGCATCTATTGTAGTCATGGACGCTCTCTACAGAAATGGAAGACTGTGTTTGGAACAGATTTGGATGCTCACAGGAGAACAAGATGAGGGCGTACAGGGTCAAACATACCTAGATCTGCCTCAAACCTTGGACGTTCTCATAAGGCTTCTATGTGAGCGTCTATAGCAGCCAGAACACTCTCAGGAACATATTGTGCATGTGTCCGGGGACCAAATTGAGCAGCGGAAACCCTAGCCTCCCGGACGCTCCCACAACACTCTATGTCAGCGTCCAAGGCTCCCTGAACGCTATCAGAACCACTATGTACCAGCGTCTAGGGACTAAAATGCCCAGTTATGTGCCAACATCCAAGAATCAGAAAACCCTAGATTAGTGCGAGCTTCGACCCTATGATTTTGAACCCTTGCGCGAACTTTCCTCTGTCAGACCTGTGCGAACCAAGACAATAAGAGAAGAGAAGATGACTTGATCAATATGTCCAAATGAGCTTGAGGTCTCTTCTGTTTATACTCTTTCGTGAGGGTCTACATGGGGTTCCGACCTAACCCAATATACATGAGTGAATAAATAAATTCAAAAATCAACTTTCATTTGTCCAAATAAGGTGATCTTTAAGTAGATTTTGGTCCTCTCGAGAAGAGTAATGAAATCACCATCTTAGTCATTTGAGATTTCCAAGGTGGAATTTGACTGCAATTGCAAATATAAAACATTTCACTTTCAGGACTATGACAATAAAACTTTCTTAACACATTCCCAATAGAGGATAACGATGATAGATTCCAAAAATGCATATGAGGGTTCAGATATCTTACCCAAACATGAGTTATAGAGATTAATGTTATTACTGGATCAAAAGTGGGAGTCTAGGGCTACATGAAGAGACTAGCACTACCCCAAAATCACGGCTTTCCTTCACAAATGGCCTTCTTTTCCTCAATATTATCAAAAATCACAACAACAACAACAAAAATCTGAAACCATAGGGTAAAAATTCAACTCATCTGTCAAAAGAGGCTTCCATGTCCCAGAGATCCATTCATGCAAATCAACTACCCACAACGAATTCCCATTAAACATGCAAACCAAATCTTGCTCCCGAGGAAAAAAAAACCGTTGATAGCTTTCTCATCCATAGGAACATTGAGGAAAGGAACTTCTTGTACCACAAGAAGACCAGAACTAAATTTCAGCATGTAATTGTATGAAACTGGAGAAGAGCTTGCTTGACTGGCAATCATGCCTACCAAAGAAAGTGTGTTTTTTCGATGTATTATTGAGATTCACCATTAAACTATATGCATAAGAGATTTGTAAAATATTCACGCAATCTAACCATAGATTCGTTGGCTAAGGCAAAACCCTAGTCACCACAAGGATTTTGAGAGCTCTGTTTATCTTCTAATCCGATAAAGTCATAACTCGCTCATTTTTCTTACTTGTAACTCACTCATCTTAGTATCCCTGCCATAGGAAATGGATATTTCATTGCTTTTTTTGTCAAACCCATATTAATTTGGGTTTGACCAAAAAAATTGCAATATTTCCATAGTTGAACATTGCATATTGACATTTATTATTTAAAAAAAATAATATAATCTATTTATTTTTAATTTGATTGGCTACCAAATTGAATATGTTATTTCCCATTACCTCGTTTAATAAACCCTTGTAATAATGGTGATGTACTTGCAGTCACTTCATAAAATTTTATTCTATTATATCATATGATTGCTATGAATTCTTAAAATAATATTAAAAAAAAACACTCCATTGTTCATTTCCTCACTACTTGTCATCTTTAATGTCTTTACACAAAGGCAACATTGGTTGTACAACATTGGTTCTAAGTTGAGCCTTTCAATAAATATTAAATAAGTATTTTTTAATTTTAGCATGAAGTCACCCATATTCAAAGCTTTGGTTGCACAACATTAGTGCTAACCTAAATAAGTATTTTTAATTTTAGCATGAAGCCATATTGGATGCTAACCTAAATAAGTATTTTTTAATTTTAACATGAAGTCACCTGTATTTACTAGTCAAAACATTGGTTGTAAAACTTTGGTGCTAACCTGAGCCTTTCAATAAATATTAAATAAGTATTTTTTTAATTTTAGCATGAAGTCTCCCATATTTACTTGTCAAAATTGTTTTGCATGCACCAACATATGTTGAAAAATTTTAAAGATGAATTACAAGATAGATTGAGAATTACAAGGTAAATTGAGATGAGTTGTTTAATCCTCTAATGAATATATTTTCCATAGTACATGCCACAATCATTTAATAAAAAACATAGTTTTAATAATTAAATATTTTTAATTTTAGACTTTTACAGGTATTTATTTTTGTTTTAGAAAAATTAAAAGTTCTTATTAACACACAATAGAGAACGTTGAAAAATCATTATGGTAAATAAAGTTTTTTTACCATGATATAAAGTCTAACAACACTCTTTGATAATATTTAATACTCAAAATTTTAATTTTTAATATTATAAATAAATTGTATTAACAATTATTTAGGTTCCACATAAATAATTTGCAGTGGAACAATAGTTAATGCACATTAGTATACAAATAATTATATTTTTTAAACATTAAATACATACATACACAAGTATTTTAAAAATATTAAGATGAATATTATAAAAAAGGGAGTTATGTTTACTATCCTCCAATATAATGGATATAGTATTGAAATCCAATCCATGCTAACATAGATGGCAATATTTACAACCATAGATTTAAATCTTCACAACTAGGTTCTTAGGTCAATGTAGACATTTTATTAATCCTTCACAACTAGCATACTTTTCTTCTGGACAACTGTTTGACATTTGACAACTTTTATATCTCTTTGGTAGGCATATATTTGGTAGGACATATCTTCAACCAAGATTTAGCAATGACCATAAGCTTTCACAATGTGCTTATTTTTCTTATCGACCAAGTTTGAACATCTAATTATTTATTATTAATGTGTGGAACTCTTTCCATCTAATCTAGCTATATTTAAACTAAGTGGCAGGGACTAGCTACCATGTAGACGCTCTCTTATTTTAAAATAAGTAGTATTGACTTTATAATATCAACATGTTTTTTAGTGTGAGAGCTAAAGTGAAAAGTAGTATAATGTAAGTATTAAAGGATTAAAGGTTTTTGCTTAAGGAATTAACTTTCCCAAAAAAAACATATATTTATTAGGTGTTTGTTTTTATAATGACAAATTTTTTTTGTATGCATAGTCTACCCTCTTAAATATTTTATATATTATTTTAACTTTTATTAATACATTTTGATTTCTTTTATAATTAATTATAAGTTTTAATTTATATTAGTAGTATGGATAGTAATAAAATTAGCATAAAGGGATCAAATTTTTAATTGTGAATACTTTCTCAATTTTATATATGATAGATGTAAAGTTAAGAGGAATCTATATTCATTTTTAATATGTCACTTTCCAACACCATGTTGATCACAAAAGGAATTTGTTCATATGATCCCTTATATTGAGCAACACTTGAAATGTTCTAACCATAACCACCATGTACCAAGTGGGATCAAATCTCTAGAGGCGCAACGATTTTCTTAAATTATGATGTGGTTTGACACATTATATATCCATAGTTAAGATGGCTTTACCTTAGTTTTTAATAGACCCCATGTTGAAATTAAGCATGAAATGAATTAGACATCTCCCTCATGTTTAGCAACACATCATCCAAATGTTTTAATTATAAATTTTTTTTACTTAATATTATATTGATATTGAAATATTTTACTTAATGTAGATATTTAAATAGTTTTATTTATAAGCCATATTGAATTTTGTTTTACCATTAATATTTTTTAAAATATAATGTCTTAATTATATATTAAAAATTACTTGAATGACACAACCTCAATAAGTGTTTCATACACCTATTAGTAAATTAGAAATGAATTCTACTCAAATTAAAAGCTTCTTAATTCATAATTTAAGAAAAAATCATATCAATATTTTGAATCAATTCCTTTTTATATAAAATCAATACTCAATATTTTATAATAAATAAATCGAAATATTTTATTTATAATATATATCATGTATAGCTCCATTTTTATCAATAATTATATAAATATTTATTAATATATTGGTTAAATATCATATAAATATTAAAAATAAAAATATTTTTATAAAAATTATATTTTAATTATTTACCTTACGTATAAAATTGCATTATTTAAAATGAAATATTTTACATTTATGATTGAGCACAAAATATTTTTTTGAGACGATACATCGTTTTAAAAATAAAAATAAAAAATTGTCCTCTGTGTATATATATAATTTGACACCATATTTATGAAACTCATTTTATCCACCCAAGTCAATTATAAGGTTAACTGCAAGCAACAACTTTTGTACGGTTCATCACTGTGGGTTTTATGATTGATATTGAACGCAAAGAAAAAGCTGTTAGCAAATGTGTGGAACGCCTGTAAATAATATTTGAAGAAACATGTGCCCGCCCTGTGTAATAATACTACTTTGGTTTGTTGTTTACGTTTCTCTGACACGTAGACTTTTGGGGGACATAATAATTGAGAGCAGCATAATAATGAGAGAGAGATAATAAGGACGCCGCATTGGCCTGACGAAAGAGTGAAATCGATACACT
Organism: Pinus taeda; assembly: GCA_000404065.3. Lineage (NCBI taxonomy): Eukaryota > Viridiplantae > Streptophyta > Pinopsida > Pinales > Pinaceae > Pinus > Pinus taeda. The sequence goes on from APFE030471385.1 coordinate 159,177, forward strand.
CAGAGCTACATTTCATTTATTGTGAAATTTTGAACGCGTGTCACACTGATGCACTCACATCATAATAGTTATAGCAGTACTCTATAACGCCACTTTTTGAAAGCTTTTCTGGCGGATTTTTCCGGTCAAAATCCGGCAGCAATTCATTGGAATCCCAAGTTTGATAGCTAGTTTCTGCACAATCAATGGCTCCCAGGGGTTTTCCATGGCGCTAAATCCAAATATGCAGTTAAAAAACCATTTTACCTGCTAAAAATCAAGATTCAACCTCATTTCTTCCGCCGGATTCCTCACGGGAATCTCCAAAAAGTCGCATTATAGACAACTCCATAGTTATATATGGAGTTATTGTTTTATTAATGAGCCGGCCAGTGTACGTTAATATATTATTGAAAAAGTGATATATTTTGTTTAGTTATAGAAAATAGGATTGTAGAGTTAGTGTTTTTTTAAATAAAATATTTTAATGTTGTATAGGAATATTAAGAATGAAAATTATTTTTTTTAGAGTGTTTCTTGTAGAACCATATTAGATCTCAATTTCATAATCTTTGATGCAATACTCATTTCTCTAACTTTTTACAATGTCAAAATTACAGTGAGTTTGGGAGGCTTCTCTCCAAGCCTTTTTAGCATAAAAATAAAATCTTAAATCAAACTAAATAATTTGTTTCTTTAGGTCCAATAGACAAAAGTTTGGTCTCATTGGACGTTAACCACCACCATCATCATCATCATATATTTTAAAAATAAATAAAATTGTAAAAGTTATATGAATATTTTGTTTAATTTTTAATTTATTTATATAATACCAATTTTTTTGGGAGAATAAAAGTTTATATATATATAATTGACCCTTGAAGAAATGCCCTAAAAGTTAATAATTATTATTTTAATAATTGAAATGATGGCAATTTTTTTATATAATGGCTCATTTAAATATCATTGTATGTCAGTTAGATATAGATTTGATAAATGAGAGTTGTACATATTTACAACAATGTTTTTTATACATATTTTTCAAAAAAATTAATTAAAAAATAAAACCCATAAAAATTGTCTTATTCAAATGTTACACCAAAGAGAAAATGAAATTGTTGAATTTAATTAAAAAACTAAATTTTGTATTTTTTATAATAATAGTAATTATATATATGTTATTTTTCAAATATTTATGTTACATAGTAATGAGTGATAAGTAAGTATTATTAATAGTTACACAAAAATCAATTCTTGCCATTATTAACATGATAAGAAGGGAAATAATTTAATTAAAAAAATAATAATTTAAATTTTTAATAATATTAAATTTTAAATAAATTTTATTTTTTTTAATTAAAAAAAACAAAAACAATGTAATTAGAAAAATATATACCAGGTATAATAATTAGAAAAATATATACCAGGTATAATAATAAGTCCATATATGTTGTAACCCTAACTTGTAAACCCCTCTTTATTTACAATGAAATATTACGGTCTTCTCTGAATATCCATTTTTGTGTCTTCTTTCAATGCACTTAGTAAATGATGGTCACCTGTTAGAGCCAAAGTCAGATAGATGTCGGCACAATTCGGTTTTAGGTGAAAAGGGTTGAAACATTTATACATCAAATTGTTTACTGTTTGAAGAGATGTTATTTAATTATCACATAATAATATTTATTTATTAATATATTTTTGAAACTTTACGCTTAGAAATTTTTACAACATATTAAAATTTAATTCGATGTACATTTCTCATCTGGATCAATAACAAGGATTCCCCGCGAAATGAACCCGCTATTATATGAAGTTAATACCAATTGCAACTGCAATTTTGAAATCAACTGAAGTTAATTATGATATTAATCTTTTATATTTTTATTTATATTTTTTATATTTTTACTTTTTGAAATCAACTTTCTTCTGGGGTTATTTGTACAATTTTGAGCCTTTGATTTAATTGTTAGACGATTAAAATAATCTTACCATCTAATTGATTAGAGTGGTATGGTATAAAAAATAAAAATGAGATGCGACCCAGCAGATCAACCTCACCCTTGACCTCGCTAGACGCTACGCTACTTCCAGGTGCTTCTCTGAATGGAGACCTCGCACTTGCCCTCACTCGACGATACTTCTAAGTGTTTCTCGGACTGGAATGGAATTGATCATCTGAGATTAAATGACTAGCTCATTAAAATTCTGAGTGGAAGCTCATGAAATTGTTTGGTTGTCTGATGCGTGCCTGTTCATTGTTTGGCTGCCTGATTTGATTTTTGTTGCAGAACACATTTCTGCCCTGTGTGTTTTCATTGTTTGGCTGCCTGATTTTATTTTTGGTGCAGACCGTGGTGAAGAACATAGATGTGACTATTTTTATATTTACGCCGTAAGGCGTTCCCTCTGGGAGAAACTTCCCTCCCATGCCACCTGTAACTTTATATACCGTTAATCTGGGTGTTAGACGATTAAAATGACTTGGACCATTGGATCTGGTTGGGTCAGTTACTAGTTATTAATTAAAAAAATTCATACGTTATACATTTAATTCAACTATTAGAATTGTAATCGCCTTTATCTTGAATCCGATTTAACATTTAACTGTTTCTTGAATCTGTATTACAGATTTATAAAAGTGGGACGCTGAGTCTCCCCCTCCGGTATCTCACAATCAGATTTAACATTTAACTGTTTCTTGAATCTGTATTATAGATTTATAAAAGTGGGACGCTGAGTCTCCCCCTCCCCATCCTGGTATCTCACACAGAGTTCGAATCTATTAGTTAACAGAGAATTTGAATTTCAGGAGCCCACGATGGAAAGAAGTGGAAATCAAAATGGTGGAAGATGGCGAGGAAGTGGAAATCAAAATAGTGGACGATGGCGAGCGGTTTCCTCTTCCTTATCTTTAGTCTTGACATGGCAATGGACGAGGACAACCCCGTGTTCGAATCCCTCCTCGCCACAGGATACTCAGAAATGGCTGCCATTGTCACGCGGATGTTGCACAGTGCAGGGTTTGACATCGGATCTGGTTGGGTCAGTTACTAGTTATTAATTAAAAAAATTCATACGTTATACTTTTAATTCAACTATTAGAATTGTAATCGCCTTTATCTTGAATCCGATTTAACATTTAACTGTTTCTTGAATCTGTATTACAGATTTATAAAAGTGGGACGCTGAGTCTCCCCCTCTGGTATCTCACAATCAGATTTAACATTTAACTGTTTCTTGAATCTGTATTATAGATTTATAAAAGTGGGACGCTGAGTCTCCCCCTCCGGGTATTTCACACAGTTCGAATGTTAACTACAGATTTATAAAAGTGGGACGCTGAGTCTCCCCCTCCCCCTCCTGGTATCTCACACAGAGTTCGAATCTATTAGTTAACAGAGAATTTGAATTTCAGGAGCCCACGATGGAAAGAAGTGGAAATCAAAATGGTGGAAGATGGCGAGGAAGTGGAAATCAAAATAGTGGACGATGGTGAGCGGTTTCCTCTTCCTTATCTTTAGTCTTGACATGGCAATGGACGAGGACAACCCCGTGTTCGAATCCCTCCTCGCCACAGGATACTCAGAAATGGCTGCCATTGTCACGCGGATGTTGCACAGTGCAGGGTTTGACATCCGGACCTGCAAGAACATTTATTAATTTAAAACTTCATTCCTTATACATTTAATTCAAGTACTAGAATTTTAATCGGCTTATCTTGAATCCGAGTTAACATTTAACTTTTTGTTGAATCCGTGTTACAGATTTATAAAGGTGGGATGTTGAGTCTCCTCCTCCAGGTATCTTACACAAAATTCGAATTTATAAGTTAACAGAGAATTTGAATTTTAGGTGCCTACCATGGAAAGAAGTGGAAATCAAAATGGCGGAACATGGCCAGCGATAGGAAAGCACCTGGTGCCTTGATACTATTTCATCATCCTCATCTTTAATCTTACCATGGCAATGGACGACGACAACCCCGTGGAATCCCCATCCACAGATCAAGTGTTCGAGTCCCTCATCGTCCCAGGATAGGCAGAGATGGCTGCCATTCTCCGCCACGCAAACGCTGCAGGGTTCGACATCGCCACCTGCAAGAACGTAACAATGTTTGCCCCAGCTAGACGTGGAATTGTTCCCTGTTGTTAGTTTCCCAGCTCTTCCCCGCCACGTGCTTTGCCACGTTGAAGCGTAGAAGCTTTAGTAGGGCGACCTGGCGAACAAGACCTCCAGCATTTGAATCCCCTCCCTGGCTTTTGGCCGCTCCATCGTCGTCACCACGGGACCTCCAATGAACCAGGTATCCGCCAAGTACGTCGTGCTCAACTACAGTGCTAGGGTTGTTTCACTCGATCTTTATGGGAACGCCAACCTGGTAATTCCCGGAATCGATCGAGTTCTTGATGACGAAAAATATAAGGATCTTTTAAATCTTGTGAAGCTTAAGGCCAAGAAAGGCAAGAAATTGCACAAGAAACCAGGGGGAAAGTGATCAAGAATGGGTTGTGCCTGCCGTCATCACCATGCCATGAGTCCAAACAGTCCCTTGTGGTTTCTTTTCGGTGGTTGGTACTCCAGGGTTCAAGATTTCAGGGGGGATAAATGTATATGCCACCGTCTGGTTTAGAAGCCCTGCCTTATGGAAAAAAAAAATCTAAAATTAATAGCAAATCATTTGAAATGTAAAAAGATGGCGCATAACAAAGAAATAACCGCGTATTACAATGGTTTTTTGGTCTCACTTTGTTTCGTTACCTTCTTTGTTCAATGCAAATAGCTGATGTTACTTTTCTTTACGCGGATAAAAAAAGATAAATTAATATAGTTGGATTTTATATATTTAAAACATTTTATTATCAAAATTTAAAAATCATAAAAATTAATTGATTATTATTTGAATTTAAATAATTCACTGGGTTACTGCAAAATGGAAAGCAAACAATTATTTTAATTTATGTTACCCCTTCCAAACGGCGATTATTTTAATTTGTGTTTGTTGGTAGGGTAGTGATAAATTAATATAGTTGGATTTTATATATTTAAAACATTTTATTATTAAAATTTAAAAATCATAAAAATTAATTGAATTATTATTTTAATTTAATGTATCCACTGTTACCCCTTTCAAATGGTTATTTTAATTTGTGTTTGTTGGTAGGGGAGTTGTGTGCGTCTAAACTATTATTTTACTTTTTGTTTTGTTCATTCTAGAGTGTTAACGTTTAGTATTTTTGGATTACTTTTTGTTTTGTTCATTCTGATTTACCCTGCTAGAGTGTTAACGTTTAGTATTTTTCGAGTTCAATTCAAGATTCAAGATGGGACGTGAACAATAATTTTTGGATTAAGAAATGTGACATCTCTCTTATTCCCATTTATATCAACTCAACTCATTAATATATTTCTTGAATCTTAAACGTTGGAAGTCTTTTTAGGCTTATATCAACTCAGCGTCTTTTTAGGCTTATATCAACTCAGCGACTCAGCGCATGAATATATTTCTTGAATCTTAAAAGTTGGAAGTCTCTTTAGGCTTTTTGTTTTTAGTTTTTTCTTTGTTTTAACCCAACACCAGTTACATTAGGTTTAGTTATGTTTCAACCTATTTTCAAAGAATTTAGCTTGAATTTATTAGCTTGAATTTAGCTTTAAATATATTTCTTGAATCTTAAAAGTTGGAAGTCTCTTTAGACTTTTTGTTTTTAGTTTTTTCTTTGTTTTAACCCAACACCAATTACATTAGGTTTAGTTATGTTTCAACCTATTTTCAAAGAATTTAGCTTGAATTTATTAGCTTGAATTTAGCTTTAAACTTTCGGCACGAAGATGAATATTTCTCTCTTTTTCTGTTTAGAAAAATTAATAATTCTAATGTCTTTAATGATAAATGTTTTTTTTATAAATTAATAATTCTAATGTTTTTAATGAAATGTTTTTTTATATTTCTCTCTTTTTCTGTTTAGAAAAATTAATAATTCTAATGTCTTTAATGATAAATGTTTTTTTTATAAATTAATAATTCTAATGTTTTTAGTGAAATGTTTTTTTATACGAAGATGAATAATATTTCTTCATCTTCCTCTCTTTTTCTGTTTAGAAAAATTAATAACTCTAATGTCTTTAATGATAAATGTTTTTTTATAAAATTAATAATTCTAATGTTTTTAGTGATAAATGTTTTTTTATAAATTCATATCACGTGTCCTCATGCACAAAATAATGAAGACAATCTTTCCAAAAAATAATGAAGGCAACCTTTCCAAACTTACGTTAATGAAGACAACCTTTCCAAAAAATAATGAAGACAACCTTTCCAAAAGTTACGTTTCCAAAAAATAATGAAGACAACCTTTCCAAACTTACGTGGACTGAAACGATGATGTTTGTTTCTCTCAATTATTTATTCATATTCTATCCTCCATCAAATTTGGTCATTCTCCACCATCTCCTCCATCAAATTTGGTCATTCTCCACCATCATAGTAGTAGAATCTGGTTGTTCTCTCAATTATTTATTCATATTCTATCCTCCATCAAATTTGGTCATTCTCCACCATCTCCTCCATCAAATTTGGTCATTCTCCACCATCATAGTACTAGAATCTGGTTGGTTCAAACTCGCTTAAATCAAAGGTAGTTTTAGTTGGAGCTTTGAATTAGTTTAAGACTTTTCTTTTTAATGGGTTTTCATGTAGTTTAATTGGTTATAGATTAGGTATGGGTGTATTGCACTATAAAATTTATATTTTTTTATATTTAAATAATGAGAAATTTTTTTCCCTTATTCATTTCCAAATGCTTATATATATATATATATATATATTCATAATAATTTTTTATTTTTCATTTATTTTTTTTCAATGTTTCAATTTAATTTAATTATATTGATTCTTTTAAATTATTATTATCATAATTTTTTTGGATTAAATTATCATTTATATTTATTTGTCAATATTAATAACCATATTTTTATTTGAACATTTTTTTCTTGGCTTATTAAGATCATAAACATTCATCACTATTAGAATTATATCATTAATATAAAGAGAAAAATAATGATTAGAATTATATCATTAATATAAAGAGAAAAATAATGATTATAACTAAGGAAAAAAAGCTAAATGACCATTATTTTATTAAAATAAGTTTACCTATACAAATATATCCAAAACTAAATATAAATATATCCAATTATTAAAATAACTTTACCCATATAAATATATCCAAAACTTAATATAAATATATCCAAAACATCCAAAACTTAATGATGATGATCATTATTAAAATAAGTTTACTCATATAAATATATCCAAAACTAAATATAAATTTATCCAAAACTTACCGATGAAGACCGATGATGATTATTAAGGTGAGATGATGATGATTATGAAGGTGAGATGATGATGATTATTAAGGTGAGACCGATGAGGGAGGTCTATTAGGCCTTAAGAAAAGAAAGATATTAATTGAAACTACCATTATTTTATTAAAATAAAAACTACCATTATTTTATTAAAATAAGTTTACCTATATAAATATATCCAAAACTAAATATAAATATATCCAATAATTAATAAGTTTACCCATATAAATATATCCAAAACTAAATATAAATTTATCCAAAACTTAATGATGATGATGATTATTAAAATAAGGTTGGACTTTTGAGAGAAAATTTGGGAGCGCGGGAATTTGCGGAAGACCAAGGTTGAGGGTTTCTGCGCGGGAGTTTCTCCATGGACAGTCGCAGAGGAGTGAGCTCCACTCCATCCTTCCATCCTTTGGAGAGGTAGTGGTTAACAAGGGCAAGACAACTCCAGAATTAGAGGTAACTCGATGGAAGAAGGAGAAAACAGGGATAAGGAAAAAGTAAGTAACAAGGAGAAGAAAAAGGATGGCACAAAAGACAAGGAGGAAAATGACAAAGAACAGGGAATAACAGACAGGAAACAAAAGGGACCGTGTAAGCCCAAAGTTGAAATAACTCCCAGAGTAATCTTAAATAACCCAGAGCTGCAGGCCCACAGGGAGCACATGCAGACTTATGCAATCATATGCAAATTCATGGGACTATGGCCCATCGAAAAGGCTTTACAAACATGGATAAGATAAAAGGCTTTACAAACATGGATCAGATACTACTGGAAGCCAAAAGGGAGCATTGATCTTCATCTAGGCTCCAAGGGTTTTTTCACAGTGGTGTTTGCAAACATTGAGGACAAAGATAGAGTGTTTGAAGGTGGGCCCTACTTCTTTGCAGCAGTAGGGCTTGATATGCGGCTGTGGATGATGAACTTCGTGCCGGAGCGAGAAACCTTTACCTCAGTCCCGGTTTGGGTAAGACTCTATTTGTTACCTCTGGATTATTGGCAAATAGAATCACTAATAGCCATAAGCAATAAATTAGGGAGGTATGTCAAAACTTTTGAAGCCACAAGAAGGGGAAAATATACCTCCTTTGCTAGGATTTGTGTAGAGATGGACCTATCTGGAGCACTTCTGGACGAGGTCATATTGGAGGTTTATGATGAGGAATGGGTGCAGACGGTTGACTACGAGCATATTCCTTTTAGATGTAGAAAATGTCATGAACACGAGCACCTTCTTAGAGACTGTCCTCTTAGTAAGGCAGAGAACAAAATCATTCCTAACACATGAAAGAAACACATGGCTTTCACAAAGTACCTCATAAAGGTAGAAATGGAAAAAAAGGGCCAAAACAACACCAAAGCGTAGACCAAAAAGTGAGGCCGAATCAGTTCCAAGTTCTTGAAGAGGAGGAAGATACAACAGTTGATAATCAAGTAATGAAGGATGGATATGATAAGCAGGACAAGGAAGAAGAACATGATCTAGAATAGGTAAAGGAAAAGCAGAAAGGGATCATGATGAGTGAATCAGAGATGGATATGGATCAAGAAATGACTCAGAGCGAGATGGAAATGCAAGACAATGAGTTGTAAGAGATTCTTGACAGAGAAAACCTAGATCTAGAAGGGTTCTTAACTAAGGGAAAAATGGGTGGGGTAGAATCTCTACCACAAGAAGAATGCAATTGAATAAAGCAGTTATTCTTATGAAAAACTCGGGCAAAGGGCTTGGGTGAAGATAACAGCATGGAAAGACAGGGCAACCATGGAATGAAAGTAGTAAAATCAACTCTAGGATTAGCTCCAAGAAACCTGGGGAAAAAAGGGGCAGAAAGCAGAACGAGCTATTAATGGAATGTGGAAAGCTCATGATAGACTCAGGTATGATGAAAGATCTAACCAGTTACTCCATTACCAATTTGTAATTATGAAGTTTACAACTTGGAACATTAGAGGTCTAGGAAGCAAAAGAAAGCAGAGAATACTAAATAATAGAATGAAGCAGGTAGCTCCGGATATTATTTTTTTCCAAGAAATGAAATGCTCTGTTCAAAAGATAAGACAAATTCATAGTAAATGGCTCAGCAGATATGAGCTTATAGAGGTCAAAGCAGAAAATACAGCAGGGGGTATCCTTATCCTCTGGAATCCCCAAAAAAATAGGTATTATTGATGCAGAGGCATCAAGGAATTATTTATCAGTTGTTATTCAACATGTATGTGATAGGGACACTTATCTTGTAACGAATGTTTATGGCCCTCAAAGGTTAGATGACAAAATCAGGTTTATTGATTCCTTAGTGGACCTTCGAAACAGATTTGCAGGGCTACCGTGGGTTATAGGAGGAGATTTCAACATGATTAGATCTCTCTCGTAGAAGAAAGGGGGTACAAGAGCACTAAACAAAGATTCCTCAGCTTTCCAATGTTTTTCAGAAAACATGAAGCTGGTGGACATGGAGACAAACAATGGCCTTTGCATATGGAACAACACAAGAGGAGGGGATTCCCAGGTAGCTTCCAAGCTATATAGATTCATGATCTCTGAAGAGCTCATGCTTCTAGACAAGGAAATAATAGCAGATATTCTTCCTTTTGGAGGCTCAAATCACTAGCCAATTCAAATGGAGATCAAGGGCATTGGCATCCCAAGAAACAAACCGTTCAGATTTGAAAATATATGGCTGTCACACCCGAATTTCAACAACAACATTGAAAAATGGTGGGTTGAAGACCTGCAAATTCAGGGATCATCTATGTTCCTACTACATAAAAGATTAAAGCACATCAAGCAGAAGCTAAAGGAATGGAACCAAAAGGAATTTGGCAATATTTTCACAAGTAAAAAAACTGTAGAAAAGAAAATCCTAGAGCTCAATCAAGCTTTGATCAGGAATGACTTTGATAAAGACAAAAATGAGGAATGGCTTTGATAAAGACAATAATGATCAAACAGAGAAATATCAACAAGAATGGGAAATGCTATGCAAACAAGAAGAAATTTTTTGAAACAAAAAAATAGGGTTCTATGGCTGAAAGAAGGAGAACATAATACCAATTTTTTTCACAGATCTACCACTGCGAACAGAACTCACAACAGAATCTCTTCGATCAAGGATGAAAATGGCCAAAATTATCAATCCCATGAGGAGATGGATGCAGTGTTAGTAAAGCATTTTCGGGACATTACCAAGGAAAACTTTTCAGAAAGAGAACCTTTCATTAAGAACTTAATTGAACACATACCTAAACTGGTATCTAGAGAGGACAATGGTAATCTCAACTGACTTGTAACTGAAAAGGAGATCAGTGAGGTCCTCAAGGAAATGCAAAATGGCAAGGCACCAGGGCCGGATGGATTTAATGTGGATTTCTTCAAAGCTTGTTGGAATATCGTTAAAAGGGATATTGTGGAGATTGTGGAAGCCTCCAGGCGGAACAAGACCATTTTGAAATTTCTCAATACCTCCTTTATTGCCCTTATTCCAAAACAGGATAATGCTCAAACACCAGAGAAATATAGGCCCATTGCTTTATACAATGTTGTCTACAAGATAATTTCCAAAGTTGTGGCTGACAAACTGAAACCCCTGCTACCCATGCTCATCTCCTGGGAAAAAACATGGTATGTAGAAGGAAGAAAAATTCTAGACAACATAATTCAAGCTCACGAGGTGGTTCACTTGTTAACATGGAACAAGTGAGCGGGCATGATCATGCAACTGGACATAGCCAAAGCATATGACAAAGTGAATTGGATATACATCAAAAAATTGCTCATAGCGTTTGGTTTTGATCATAATTGGGTTAGATGGGTCATGGCCCTGGTGACTTCTTCCAGATTTTCAATTTTAGTGAATGGCTCTCCTTTTGAACTTTTTCTCCCTTCCAGGGGTCTTAGACAGGGAGATCCACTATCTCCTTTTCTCTTCATCCTCATGATGGAAGGGCTGCGGCGATCCATCAAGCATGCAAGAGCAATAGGAAGAATTCAAGGACTCCAACTTTCGGAGAATGGGCAAGTTCTGACTCATCAACAGTTTGTAGATGATACCATGTTATAGGGAATTCCCACAGTTAAAGAAGCACTAGCTTACAAAATTTTTTTGAATGACTTCGCGAAGGCTACAGGTATGGAAGTAAACCTTACCAAATCAAAAGTCTTTTTCTTTAACACTCATATTGCCATCTAGAGAAATGTCTCCAGAATTTTAGGCTTTCAAAGAGAATCCCTTCCCTCTAAGTATTTGGGAGTCCCTCTTACAACTAAACCTCGACACAAGAGTATATGGGATCCTTTAGCAACTAAAATGCAAGACAAGGTTAGGAAATGGACAAACAGATCTCTAAATTTAGCTAGTAGACTGGTTCTTACTAAAGTAGTTCTCCAAGCTATCCCAATCTTTATGCTATCAACCCTCCAAGCTCCAATAGGAGTCTTACAGCAATTTCAGAATATTCAACAAGATTTTCTTTGGGGCAAAGAGGAAACAAGGAAAAAATGGGCTTTAGTCTCATGGGAAAAGATATGCAAACCAAAGAACTGAGGAGGCCTAGGTTTGGACAATCTAGAGATTCTCAGCAACGCTCTAGGAGAAAAACTTTGGTGGATGTGGGTTAAGGATCCTAAAGCTCAATGGGAAAGCATCTGGAAGGAAAAATATGCCAATGCCTGGCCAACTTCTGAAATCATACATATGACAGGAACAGTGAAAGGCTCCCCCATATGGAACAAGGCATGGGAGAATAGAGAAGTGGTACAAAAGAATAGTTTCTGGAAAATCAGAGAGGGAGATTTGGCACTTTTCTAGGAGGACAAATGGCAACAAGAACCTAATCTACTAAGGGAAGATTTTTTAGGCCTCAAGCAAGAGACTGACAATCAAGGATTAGTTAAGGTGAAATACTTTTGGGAGAATCCACATAAAGCAGGAAAGTGGAGAATTTGGAAAAAAATAGAGAGCAGAGAGGATAAGACCCTCAACAGTAAAGCTGAGTCCCTTAAGAGAATGCTGGATCAGAGCATAATTCTAGTAACGAAAGGGCAGGATCAACTGAGATGGGGTAACAAAAAAGAGGGCAACTTTAATATCAAGGAAGCTAAAGGTCTTCTCCTTGATCTGGAACCACAAGCTCCAAATAAAACTTGGCAGAAGCTTTGGAGGCACAAAGGCTGGATGAAAATCAAACTCTTCATGTGGTTAGTTCACCACAGGAAAATTTTAACCTAGGACAACCTTAAAAAAAGGGGCATGCTGGGACCCTCCAGATGTTATCTCTGTGAGACCCAAGAGGAGACCATTGAGCATCTTCTCAACAGCTGTATTTTCATAGACAGGATATGGGATTTCTTTACCAACATCTTCAAACAGTATGATAGAGAAAAAGAAAGTATTGGTAACAATCTAAACAATTGGAGGAATAATTTTTCTGATAATGAAGTTCTCAATTCAGCTTGGGATCTCTTGTGACGTTTCATTATATGGAATGTGTGGAAAGAAGGGAACAAAAGAATATTCAAAGAGGTAGACTGCCTCTCTTAGCCTGGTGAAGCTGATTGTAAAACAAATTAAGGAGACAGTTGGTACCACTGTTAGGAATCTCCCCAAAAATCCTCCCTCAGTAGAAGAGTTAAGAATCCTACAAATGTTAGACATGCAGGGGCTTATTCCTCAAGGTCTAGACAAGAAAGCAAGCATGAGAGATGAGGTGGAGGAATTCTGGCATCCTCCCCCTGAAGGTTTTTTAAAGTACAACATTGATGGAGCTTCCAAAGGCAACCCAAGGGAGGCTGGCTTCGGGGGAGCTCTAAGGGATGAAACAGGTAGCATAAGCACCCTCTTCCATGGACACTTAGGAAAATCCACTAACAACATGGCAGAACTAATGGCTTTGGAACAATGCTTAGAATTTTTGATACAAAACAATTGCCAAAATGTCATAATAGAGGCGGATTCAGAGTTAGTCATAAACGCAGCTAGGAGAATCAATAATGGAATAGGGACGGAAAAGGTCAAAAAACACTGAAGGTTAACTGGGGTTCTTCAGAGAATTCAAGTACATCTATAGGAACTTCGTACTCTTAGATTTATACATGTGAGAAGAAAGGCCAAAAAATTGGCAGACATTCTTGCCAACCAAGGTGTCAGCTACAAGGACAGTGCAATCTTATGGAGGTGGAACACAATGGCATAGAGCAACCTGAAAAAACTCTGTCATAACCAGGCGGAGGAATACAAAGAAGAGTATAGAAGCAAAATGATAGAAACCAACTAGTAATGACTAGAGGTCATAGGGTGGCTCAAGGTTGGACAAAAAGGTTCGTGATGGAAGATAAGCCTAGGTTAGCAATTAAGTTGACCACGATCAAGATTATTCTCAATGATGGGCGTCAGAGTTTCCCTAACCGCAGAAAGTTTCATCTCAAACTTCCACATCACTTCAAGTGTTTGCATGTCAGCTGGTTCACATAACTTACATATCACATCTTTTTTCATCTATGCTCTTCTTCCAAATGCACTACCGACTTACGGCGTTTCCTTTGCAACATCTGGTGCAAATGCTAGTTTAGATTTCTATGAACAATCAGGTATGCATACTACCGCCTGGCCTGGAGTGGACAATCAGCTATGCATAGAGCCCTAGGAGTTTATTCATGGTTTAATGGATTTTCTTTATTAATTGTTTCAGATTCATCTTGTGGAAGATTGCAAGGATTTTAATTATTGGCATTGTAATAGATAGAATCTAGTTTGCTTCTAATTTCTATGATAGATGTAGCCCTAATTTGAAATCAGCTTACATCTGCAGGTTGTAAAAAGAGGATTAACCATGAGTAAGGGAAGACGAGGGTGATTATGTGTTTGTTTTAACCGAAGTGCATGATGAATGGAGAGGTTTGTTTCTTCAGATTGTCTACTATTATATCATACATTGCCTGGTTTTACTCTGTTCTAGATACATGATCTGTGAACTTATTTTTTGTTCTCTTGGAGGTAGAGGAGCTGTTTCCAGACAAGGAGATGAGGTGACATTCGATGCCCAAGAAGGAGAGAGGATGAAAGAATCAGACCAATCTTAAAGGTACAACGTTTTGGCCCTTTGCGGACGACCCCACTTTTCCCGCCAATTGAATTGGCAAAGAATACAAGGTTTGTGTATCTTCTAGGAAAAATCACATTGAAGACCAATAAGAGCGTTAGGCCTTTTGAAGGATTACTGATTGACAAGCTCTACAGGTTTCTCCAAAACAATTGCAGGTTGACTCTATCTCCCTACAATATACCACCTGTGCATTTACTTCAAGTTAGAATGGTGCAAGAAATTTAGAGTTTGTTCCCACAAAATTGTTAGAAGACAATGAAATTATAAGCTTTTACTCATAATAAAATTTTTAGGGCCTTAAAGTTCCTGATCACTCAAAAATAAGATATAATTTTGTACTATTGTTACTATTTTAATAGATTTATAAGATTTCAAAATGCAAATTTCTGTTGAGATCAGAAGAAATAAGCATTGAGTTTTTTACCATTTCTGCAATAAATCATGAATCATGTAGGGTGAACTGGTACATACATGTTTAATGTTTTGTGACTGGTGGAATGGAAAAAAATGATAATAGCTCATTACTTTTCAGTTTCAATCCTTATTTTACAGTAAGGCTCTTATCTTTTGATGAAATGCAGAGGCTGGTAAATTAAAATTTTCAAGAAATCCCAGGTAGAGTTTGTTAAGCGGGAATTTTAAATTTTAATAGAAACTCCTTTTTATCCTTTGTCCTCGGAAATTTGTACACTCTCGAGTTGTTTGTGGCTAAGTACCAGTTCATGTGTTACAGGCCCAAGCCACCAAACAACACTTATACGATGTTGGGTCTCTTCAAATTCTGAATCTAAGAAGCCCCATAGGAGCAACAAAATGAAAATGATAACTAGAAAATCACTCTTCTTGCCTAAGCCACCAAAAGGCACCAATCCTAGTAAGGCTTAAGGAGGACCAACGATAATGATAAGGATCACATGCTTCCACTATACTCTCTATTGCTTTATGATCCAATATGTTTCTCATCCTACCTTTCCATTTTGTTTTGAATGTGGAGTCTTTACAGCCTAAGCCCCTGTAGCAATATTCAAAATGTGGCTAGAGTTGCTTTACAGTTTCTGTAGATGACGGTATGCAAAATTGTTTTATTATTATTGTTTTGATTTAATGTTTCATTATGCATACTAAATCTTTTTTTCATATAAAACCAAATTTTAAATGTTTACTCATTTACAAATACAACAACACATACCCCTTTTTCGGATTGACGTTTATGAGTAGTAGGCCAAAACTTGCCAAACACTTCAATTTCTTTTCCAAAATTTCAAAGATGCCCATTTGAAAAAACCTTAAAATAATGTACAAAAACACGTTCACATAAACAACAACTACTACATGGATAATGGATAACCTCTACCTGACGTTAACTATAACTCATTATCATCCACCCATGCTTTCAAGAATGTCCATTCACATGTTGCTATTCTTCCACAAACTACTATTACTTACAAAATATCCATATTCAAAACACACATAACTAATAGTTTCAAGTGTAACTCAATATCATCCACCCTTGCTTTCAACAATGTCCATTCACATGTCACTATTCTTCTACACACTATTATTTACAAAATATCCATATTCAACATACACATAACTAACAATTTCAATTGCAACTCATTATCATCCACCCTTGCTTTCAACAATGCCCATTCACATGTCGCTATTCTTCCACACTCTATGCCGGCGTTTCCTTTGCAACATCAGGTGCAAATGCTAGTTATATTTTTTTTATAATTTTATTACCCAGATGCAGAGATGTGAGATGGAAAGTAGATGCAAAGACATGAGGAGGGATGCCAAAGTAACTATTATGCCATTTGAGTAGCAATGGCTTTTTGATAATTAAAGCAATGATATTAGAAAGAATATAGATTGAAGTAGTGATGGCTAACCGTTTAAATCAAAGCCAAAATTTAATTAGAAATTTTAGTAATATTTTGATAAAATTTGGTTGGGATTTTTGTAAATTCAAGTTATAACTGTCAAATTTTAAATTTTTGGTTGTCTCAGAAATTTTTAATAGTGTTGAATTTATTTCCATCATCAAAAACATGATTGAAACAATCTTTTGACTATCCAAATAATTCCTCCGCCTCAATAGAAGAAGCCATTTCAAAAAAATGATTAAATACCATTACAAGTCAATGAGTAAAAAACACCTGTGGCACCCTGTCAGGAAAAACCATTACTAAGGGCAGAAAAAGCCATTGCTGCCATTCTCATTCTCAGACTGAAAGGGTACTAGACAAAAGCATCCTACAAGATTCTTGTAAAATATTGTAAAGCGGTAAAGTGGCTGAGATGATTGTTTGAACAGAAGAACTATGATTTCTATGTTTTGAAATAGGATGCTGGGAGTACTACGTTGAAAATAACCAGAAGAAAAACTTGGCGGCTGTATATGCTAGTAGTTGGATTAATGGCTTGTCAAAATCTATAGCTGCTAAATATTTATAGCCCGTTATTTGTTATTCAAGTCAATAATTAAATCTAAAATTATTGATTTACATTTACAACTAATTTGTTACTAAAAGAAAGTTGGGCACTCACCCTGTGAATCTATAAATTTTATTTTGAAAAAGTTGTTTGGCTTTAGAAATTCTGTAATTCTAATGAGTTTATAACCAATAAGAGAGTAGAGCAGATATTAGAGTTTTCTCCAATCTGTTATGAGGGATAGATTGTTGATGTTTTTTAATTGATTCAATTTGACACAATTCTGTTGGGTTACAAGTTTCGGGCAGAAATTTTAATTGATATATGTTTTGAATTAGATAAAAAAGGTGTGTAGACATTTTAATTCGCTCCCATTCGAATTAGATTTTAAGATGAATATATAAAATGAAATTTTGAAAATAATTTCATTTTTTCATTATATTATTTTAAATTATTATTTTGTAATTAATTATTTTTAATTTATATTAATTTTCAATTTATTATTTATATTACATAATCAATGATATAATCAATATTTTTATGTGATTTTTTTCTTAAAAGATTAATTAACAAGTTATGGATCACTAAGCTTGAATTGAATAATCACCATTTATTGTAAAAAAAAAATTTGAATCAATGGATCATCTTTGAGAACAAATATTTAATGAAGTTATATTGAATGATAGAATCATATTTCAAAGTGCATGTATATGTAGTCAATTTTCATTTCTTAATGAATTAGATCATTAATACATATATAAATATATAAGTTTTGATATTATGAAATGAATTAAGTTTTAAATATATTATATTTGGTTTAATAATTAAAGATTTATTTTAATTTTATATTTCTTAAATATTAGAAGATAAAAATAATTAAGATGTAAAATTTTAAATTTGGAAAGGTTGTTATAAGATAGTTTGATATGGTGAATCAAATTACTAAGTTCAAAAGGACATCGATAATTGTATAACCAAAGTATATGTTTTTTCTATCGTAAAAAAATGGTCTTTTTCAAAATATCAAAAGCATGTAATCATAATTGGAAGTCTAAATTTGGTTATTAGGAAGCAATTTCAATCTAATAAAATCATTGTATGGAAAAAAACATGAGGAATACATAGGTTGGATGGAAAATCATGACATTTCAAAGAATTAATTAAAGAGCTAAAATTCGTAAAGTATAAAAACACCAAATGGAAACTACTCTTGGAACAATATAAGAGGAGGAAATGCTCAAATTGTTTCGAGACTATATAAGTTTCTCATATCACAACCATTGGTTTTCAAAGGCATACAAATGAAAGCACAAGTTCTTCCAAACCACAAGTCCGACCATTGGCCAATAAGTTTATCAATAAACTGGAAAAGTAGCCCACTATACAAACCCTCAAGTTTGAAGCCTCTGGGTTAAGACATCCTTAAGTGAAAGACAATGTTGCAAAATGGTGGAGTGAAGCACCAATCAACTTGGAATAATGCGTACATTTTTATATAGGTAGACTTGGTTTGTTGAGTGGATTGTCTTGTTGAGATATTTTCTCAACAATAATCTCTCAGTTTAGAAATTGTTGGATCTCATAATGCACTATTTATGTGACATGTATCTAGGCTTTGTGATTGAATAATTCCATTTTTTTTAATAATCTGTGTAACATGTGCATTTCTCAAAATTCTATTTTGGTATCAGAGCCTGTATGGGCTTGACTCCCTCAAGGGAGGGCCTAGGAAGATGGAAGAAGGATTAAATTGATTTTTTGTACATAAGGCAGTTAGCGTGTGATTTTTTTGTTTGTTTGTTTTTTTTTTTTTTTTTCTACCACGTTGAACTAAATATTTCTTTTTGGGTGTATGTCCTATTGCGCGTGATTGTGAGAAGAGCCACCAGTAAAGAGATTGTTTGTGATACCACGGGTTTCTTTACTCATTGGACTGAGGTATTGTCGCCTATCTAGTTGCAACGGGTGATCATTGCCTTCGTTGGAGGGTGTCTGTTGCACAGAGAACATCAAGCATTTGATCTGCCCTCCGACGTTTTCCTTTAAAAACAATGCTCCCTTATTCAAATTCTTAATCAACTTGGTGTTTATTTGTTGTGATCAATCTTTCAATGACCTTGTCACCTTCGACATTCCTTGCCATTCGAACTTCATGTTATAGGCCATTTTGTCACATATGGTCAATAGGAATACAAATTAGATCAACCAGCATTTGGCATGAATGTGTTTTCATCATCCTTACATAAAGCCCTAAACCAAAAAGTCTGATCTTCTGGGATTAACTAGTCAAAATCAATGTTTTTAGCCCCAGCGCACCCTACCCATTTAGCCATTTTCTTTCAGTGTTGGTTGCTCCCTTTTGCACTAAATATTATTAGCATTAGTTGCTCCTTGCTAGGGGTGAGTTGATTCTAGAAATTCGGGGAAATTAAAAATATTTCTGAAGCTTCCTCTTCCAGAAGCTTCTAGGGGTTATTTTAACCATTTACTATGGATAAGAATCTCGAGTTCTATCTGATCCTACCTTGGAGACTTTGCCTCTGATCCCTTGAGCTCATCCTCCCATCATAAGTGGATCTCAAGCTCATTATGGTAAATCCTAAACTACCATCCCTCTCCTATAAATTTACTGTCATCCATAACAACGGGGTTCACTTTTGGAGACTAATCATGCCCTCATGTTGTTGCCTTGAATCTAAGAGAGTCATCATTTTCATGCATTAGGGTGATATTAAGGTGTTCTTTATGACAAGGAAGGAAAAGTCAACATGAGGATATCTCTACAAGATCAACTAACATTATTGGTTGTAAACTCTCTCCTATTTCTATTAATACAAAGTGTTAGAAAATAAAAAAGATAGAAACATTTTCTTTCGTTGATAATTACTTGTGATTTCTTTGAATTATTATTATAATCTTTCTTATGTTCTTCTTTTATCTTAGTTCATCAAGAAATTACCAAAACCAAAACACGGAGATCAAGGACACCATATGTAGGCACACAGCCAGGGAAAAACCCCTACATAGGGGAAAATCCAGTCAAGAACTCTTCCTTTAGTAATTCAAGATGATAGACCAAGACCCTAGACCAACAAACCTTCCCCTTCCACCAAATCAGCCCTCAAATTGTTCTTCCAACCTTTAAAGATCAACTGCAACATATCTGGATCAACATTGCTTCAATACTACATCAACATTGCTTCAATACTGCATCAATATTGCATCAAAGACAAATTTTCGACCTAATGCATCAAAATTTCGGCCCAACTTCAAGAGTGTAATTTCGTCCCTCCTGTAGCTTCAATTCCTTTGCACATGTGAGAGAAGAGAGAGAGAGAGAGAGAGAGAGAGAGAGAGAGAGTTTTGACTTCCTTAGCAAGATAATGACCTCCTTCTCCTTCGCTAGCCCTTTCTTTTTTCTTCCTTAGAATTCATACCTTTTACTGCTTCGAGCTACTGCGATTCGAAAATGTTTAGTGATCTCTCTCAAATGAGTCGATTTGTTGCTTATATATAGTCCTTCTAGGTAATCAAATTCTTCCTTTGAGGCCGAGTTGTCTTTCCTTGAGGCCAACTTGGTGGAGGAGGCCTAATTGACCTATTTTTTTTTAATTAATTTTTTTTTTTTTTCTTGAAAACTAATTCTCAGGAAGGGTTCTTTACATTGTGACATGGACAAGGATAGTTCACATAGTCCTTAGAATTATTCAATGGAGATTTTTACCTAAAAACAATTGGCCCAAGCATGAAACCCATACTTTAATAAGTCAATTTATTTAATAATAAAATTTATTTTTCTTTCTTTTGGTAAATATATTACATCATGACTCAAGTATAATTATGAAGACTCATACTAGTTACATTCTTCAACACAAAGAGTATCTTGTTTTCCTATATATATTGTATTACATTTACATTCATGTATTTCAATGCCTTGTTGATTTATTGAATATAGTAATTGAATGTTACATAGATGTTGTGGATCCTTGACTTGTTTTGGTTGTAAGTGCAGGTTCTAATTATAGCACTCGAAGCTATGATTAGAGCTTACAAGCAAGGAGGAAATTAAATCCTGCAACGAATTCCAAGTAAGCCTCTTTCCCATTCTTCAATTTCTCTAAGGAAAACTCTATATTCTTTGACTTCTGTTGTTTTAGACCAGAAACCTAGGTCTAGGGAAATTACTTTTGTTCACAATTGTAAATTCCACATAACAAATTGGTGACTCTATTGGGGGTCATTTCCTTCCCTTAGTGGTTTCCTTGACCTTAGCACTTTTTTCACCTCTTGAACCGACCTCCATCGACTCACTCAAAACTTGATTGAACTTAGGAAAACCCTTCTTTGAGCTTGATTTGATTTTTTGTGTCGTAATTTGGTCAGATCTTCTTTAGTGCAGCCCATGGTCTGGACACGGAGCACTCTAGTACACCTTCTACTTCTCTGCACCTGCACTGCAGAGCACTGGTGCCTATTTTTCACTTGCATTGATCCCTATAAGATGCAAAAAACTCCCTCCTTTTCCTTGCTCTTCGATCTGCTTTGTTCCAGTTGGTTTTACTTATGTCCTTGAGTGTGCCTTGGTCTCTGAAAAGCCTTCACTTTATTTTCTTTTGGTTTTAATAGCCTTTTATAAGAATTTGTTTGGATTTTTCTTTGTTCTTATCAATTAGGTTATTGACAAACGTTTGTTTGATCATTAATTGCTTGAAATAATAAATATTACAGACATTATTCTGTATAGTTTCTCTTATTAGTGATTTAGAAAGCATCTTAGTTTTCATTTAATTTGAAAATTAAGAAGATTGAAAACAAAGATCTCATCATTTTGCGTTGCATTTAGGGTTTTGTGTGTGAAATTGGAAATTAGAACAATTACATTAGGGGGATTGACATAATACATTTGGTTTGTTGCATTTTGTATGTTGCATTGATCTTTGTTTTATTCCCTCATGTACATAGATTTTCATTGAAAAGAAAATTTTCATTTTATCATGCTAGATTTCATCTTTAGGATATTCAGGTGAAATTCATGGTGAGCCTTGAAAATTGAAACATAATTCAAGATAAACTTTAAAATTTATTGAATCAATCTTCGGGAGCATTTGAAACATTAACGCAAACATCTAGAGGTCTAGGCTAGAGACGTGTTTCGGCGTCTATAAACATAGGAGTTGTCATTTTTTTCCAGTGTTGCATTCTAAGGGTGAAATCTTGTACCACGTATGTAAGTGTATTAGACCATTCTCCATGTACCTTCGGGTATATCAGATGACGCTCTACGCATGAAAAGTATATGGCAACGATCACATCATACAGTTACACATTAGACAGCTCTAACATAGACTGTGTTTCCACGTACCTACAGGTATATTTTGGAACTCCACACTAGGTTTGTAACATCTTTGGCAGAAAGTTCATGTAATAAAAGTTAATAAAGGAAAAATAAGACTACGGTTAAGGGACATGTATTCCAAGCTGAATGTTGGGCAAATATATTATAGTGAGCATCATTGAATGTGTGTTCAGGCTAAGGCAAAGGCATTAATAGGACAAAAGGAATTTTTGGCACATTTATTCATGAAAATAAAGGAAATTAGGAGAAAAGGAAGGTAAAAGGTCACAAGTTGCATTTGAGGAGGAAATTGAAGGAAAATAATGGAAAATGAAGAAATTAGAGGCCTCATGCATAAAAAGGCTTTTGAGGATCAGTTCATGGCTTTTGTCAAGTTCAAGTTTGAAGCTCTTTCATTATTCTCTCTCTCTCACTCTCTTGGTCACTTAGATTTTTCTTGGAGCACTCTAGTTTGGTGCGAGGAAAGGAAAAACAAGCAAAGGAAAGGAAGGCAAGCAAGGATCAAGGAAAGGATAGTAGGAACAAGCGGCTTCAACAAGAACACTTGTAGGTAACCTTTTGCATGTGTGATTTCTTAGCTATTTTGGACATGCATGTCTTTGCATGTTAGTGTATGGTTCTCTTATTGTCAATGGCATGGTCTTGTCGGGTTATGATTGTGGATTTTAGCCTAGCCTAGCCCTTTTCCATATACCATGGTATGTTGGGATGCTTATTTTGGTTTTTGAGTTTTGGAATTGTCAAATGGATTTCGGAACCCAGGGTCGAGGTGGTCTTAAGGTTCATTCCCAAAGGCTTAGGAATCCCTTGACTAGTTTTGGAGGGATACATGGTAAATCTTGAGGGAGCAGTCTCAGTTTAGGGCCTAATGATTCAGGTTTGGATTGTAGTAAATCTCGAGAGACAAGGAGATGGAAAATTCCTCAATGATAGTGATGGATTGCGTAGGGTGGAGGGTGGAGGGTGGTGTGATTACGGTTTGGTGAGGGTGGAGGTGGTTCAACCTTTGGATTCCTTTGGTTTTCATTGGATTGGTTGTTCTATGAGATCCCACAATCATGCTTGGAATATGGAATGGGGGTGACTGGTTGAAAGAGAGATTTGGTTCAGCCATGTCTATGGTCAGGTGGTACGGGAAGTCTCAAACCTGGTCGGATTTGTCTATGATTAATAAAAACTAAGTTCTCTTACTTTTGCACTGATTTATATATGGATTTAATGGTTATCCTATCTCTACTATTTACATGGTTTAATGCTAGTTATAAGCATGGTTATGTGACTAGTTTATGTCATGGTTATTTCATGTATTCACTTGTAACTGTTAAATGGATGGATGCAAGACCTAATTGATGATTTAGTATCTCAATGGAGAAGGAGGTGATCCTTCTGATGATGTTTCACAAGTTGTTTAAGTCACTTATACCATGTCTTGTATCCTAGACCTGTAGGTTGTTGTGATGCCAAGTGTTTGACAGAATGTCACATTAGGAGAATTTTGAGGTCTAAAATGGGCCTCCTAAGAAAAATGTACAACCAAAATAAACTTTATAAGAACTAATAGGATTCAAGATGATGATGTCAACCATGGGGGATGATTCATCATTTTTGGAGTAAAAAAGTAAAAAAATAATAAAATAATAAAACTACTTTTTCAACTCATATTTTCAACTTAGCTCCATAAGGTTTTACTAAAATTTTGATCGGGAGTACTTGTTGGATGCAAAATTTAATTCCTCATCCAAGGATTACCCATGTTGCATACTTTCGATGGACCCTGCTACACAAAAAATGAGAAATACATGGAAAAATGTGATTGCAATGACATTTTTCATGTATTTCTTATTTTTGATGTAGTAGGGTCCATCGAAAGTATGCAACATGGATACTCCTTGGATGAGGAATAAAATTTTTCATCCAACGAGTGTTTTTGATTGAAATTTGAGTAAACCCATAGGGATAAAAGTTGAAAATACAAGTTGAAAAAATAGTTTTTTCTTTTTCCCCTCTAAAATATGTAATATAATCTTATTTTATTATTTCCATTATTATTTTATATTTTCCTTAGGAGGCCCATTTTAAACCTCAAAATTCCTCTAATGGTCCCAGTTAGGGATGCTCGGGCCTAGTCCTGAGGGTGATTTTTGATTGATTGATATTGTTATCATGCTTTTAATGATTTCTAAAAGTTATAACAAGTTCTCGGCAGAGGCTAGGATTATGGGCTAGAAAAGTGGCTTAAATCTCGAGGTTGCAGGCACAAAACTAGCAATTCTGGACCATAGTCACTGGAAGGCAGGCTTGTGAGAGTGACTTTGAGTTGCAGAATAGCAGTGGGACCCAGGGACAGGTTGTCTCAGTGGTTGACTTGTCCCTTGAGGGGTCTCTTGATGACATTGGATGATTGTATGTGATGTTCCGTCGATTCCACTTCCTTAAGGTGATGGAGGTTGAATCTAATTATAGTAGCATCTCTCCTCATGTTTACCCCAGTTGGCATGGTTACTTTGGGTAGACCTGGGAGGGGGTGTTACAAATTGGTATCAGGGCATGGTTTTGCTCTCTTTGCGTCATATTTGGTGCTACAGATATGGGTGAATTTGTTGATCATGCATGCATGTCAGTTGCGTGTGTGGCTCTTACACTAATGTTCCATGTGCTTATTTCACTGCATCATATTGATCATGGTAGAAGTAAGATTATCATGAGTAACTTGATGTAGATTTTATGGAATGCATCATCATGAGTATATGACTCGTTATACAATTATACGCAGCTTGATTACATTCTTGTATGTTGGGTTTCATTCTTGGTTATTTTATTACATGCATCAGTCTTGTAGGTTGATTACAATAATTGATCACTTATGCTCGACTACATGCGGTTATGCGAATGTGTAGTTGATTAGGAATTTCTTATGCAAGTGGATGGTTGCATGAGGTAATGCATATACTGGAGTATTGATTGTTGTCATGCATGAGGTCATAGCATGCATTGTTGATATGGCCTTGCATAGATGTTTGTACCTAGCTAGTATGACGGTTATGCATTGATGCACTTATTGATATATGTCTATATGTTATTATGGTTATGTTGTACATGCATCATGTTGATTTGATGATCTTGCATAGAAGGTATAATCCTCCCTGATTATGCTAAGGTACGTTGATTTATGGTGATTTGGTTTAGCTGACATATTATGCCTTGCAGGAAGGAGATCAGATGGCCAGAAAGGTGGTAGAGGGGCACTCTTCTGACTGAGGAGACACTTTGAGAAGCCTGAAGGAGGAAATAAGGAGTTGCAAAGTAGACAATGACAAAATCATGAAGGCATAAGAGAAACAAGTAGAGGTGAATGCGATATTACTTCAGGGTTTGTCAGATTTGCAGTGGCAGGGACCTCTTTGGATCAGCCATGGACATGCGGATAGAACTAATGGGGCATATGGAAGTAGGTCTCATAGTAGACACAAGTCAGATAGATCTAACACTATCAGAGATGGCAGGTTGTTGGACACTCTAGATAGGAGAGGTACTAGACATAGGTATTACTCTAGTTCTGGTTCTCATAGACATCATGATCGTCATCATTATCATATGTATAAGAGGAATAATAGGGGATACTTTCTAGATGAGTTCAAGAAGGTAAATTCACCTACCTTTGATGGAGAGATGAAGAAATCGTAAGATGCAGAGGCTTGGTTGCTTGGCATGAGGAAATTCTTTAGTTTGCACAATTACTTAGAAAACATGAAAGAAAGGATAGCCCTTTTCAGTCTCAAAGGTAAATCAGATATTTGGTGGGAAGACGTGAAGAATGTCAAGGACATACATGAGGATGAATTGTCTTGGCATGCATTGAAAGGCTCTTCAAAAAGAATTACTTGTGTGAGAGGTATTATGATGATAGAGCTAAGGAGTTTTATGAGTTGCAGATGGGTTCTATGACAAATGAGGAGTATACTAGCAGATTTTAGAGCTGTTGAGATATGTACCTTACCTCAGAGAGGAGAAAGCCAAGGTTCAGAGATTCATCAGTGAATTTCTAGTTGCATACAGAGATTGGATTGAGTTCGATGAGCCTAAATCGTTGGAGGAGGCCATCCGAAAGTTGTTGAAGCATTTTTATGAGCAATCGAATCGCAAAGTTGAGTCGAAGCATGACTTGAAAAGAAATGAGAAAGCTAAAGGAAAATGGTCACCAAAGAGAAGAAGACCTCATGATGTAAGTGAGAAATATAATGCAGTTCCTTGCAAGAGATTCAATGCAGCTGAGAAGGGACATGGTGAGTAGTAGGCTAGAGGCAGTGGTAAGGAACCATTGCAGTGTTGGATATGTGGTAAGGATCATTGTAGAGCCTCATGAATGCTTCTTCTTGAAATTCATCTTTACTCCATTTCCTTATCCTTGACCATTAATTTTGACTTGATAGACATCGAATTGCAGGTTTTTAACATATGTAAGGTACTAATTATCCTATTTTTCATATTTCAAATATGTTCCTTATTATTAAGTAAAATTTTGCATTCACTACCAGATTCATGCAATTTTGCAGCTAACATCTATTTCTACAACCAACTCATTGTTGAATAGGGTCCAAGGTGCCATTCAAGGAAAGAAAGGTTCAGGTAGAAAGACGTTGATCCCCTCAACAATCTCCTCCTATTTATATGCACCAAATCATTAGAAGAAAGCTTGAATCACGTGGTCAAAGGAAAAAAGTCAACATATAGCTGGAGCAAGCGAGCAAGAGTCCGAGATGAAAATGCCTCACGATTTTCTTTTCTGAATAGCAAATCATGAGTGAATCACTATCCGTTAGAAGCTAAAATTAGGAATCTCAGTTTGATAGTTTTAATTAGAACTCTATTAGCCGAAAGTAGGCATGAAAGCCTCAAACATTCATTGAATGGATTTTATAAATATCGTAAGGCAGGACAAAACAGAGGACGATGATGAATGAATATTTTGTGACTGTAATCATTTTTAAACTTTGCATTTTTATTTAATGGAAGTGCCTTTGAATACTTGATGCATAGTTAACAATTTGTTGAAGCTTGAGACTGCCTAGTTGTGGAGGGCCCCTGCAAACAGTGAGGGTTTTTAACTTGTATATTTTCCTTTTTGTTACTATTTGTTGTAGAATTTTCATGTATGCTCATTATCTTCTTATGGTAGCTTCACAACTCCATTTTATAGCTTTTGAAGTTGATTTGAATCGTCAAAATACCAGTGATTTCCTTGCGATTTTTTTGGAATTTCATTAAAAATCATTTCAACTTCATAGCATAAGATGTTTCTCTCTATAGATTTGGGTATATAGATTTCTTTTAGCTTTATGTTTAGAGCATTTTTATTCAAAGTTTTCTTAGTTTAATTTCATAAGAAGAGTGGTTTGTTTGCAGTTACTTTCTTGAACTTTCAATTTTGAAGAAAGTGTGAGTTAATATAGTTTTCATTCTACATGTGTGAGTTAGTATAGTTTTCATTCTGCAAGTGTGAGTTAATATCGTTTTCATTCTGCAAGTGTGAGTTTATTTTTGTAGGTGTGAGTTCTTTATGGTTTCATTTTTCAAGTAATAAATATAGCCTTAAATTCACAATCATTTTATTTTCACTAGATAGCAATGTTAATTTAATTTTGAAATAGGAATACTAAACTAAAAGAAAAATTTCCAATAACTCAATCAATTAATAAATCCAACTTAATAAAAAAGCTTCTAGCATATATTGTGCACTTTCACTTCACAAATTTACCAACTCTGGTCAATAATTTATGTAATCAATTTAAGACAATTAAGTTGAAAAACATTTTGGCGTCACTGTCAAGGAAGTGTAAATAGAAGCCTTTATATATTTTGGATTAAAAAAAAACAACAAAAACAAAAACATGATATGCATAGGGAAAGAGACTCTAGGGATAGATTTGTAGGTAGAGGAAAGAGTTTAATTCCAACAACATCACTTAACCCACCACGACCTCGTAGTGCCACACCACCGACACAAACTCAAATTCCATCCATAGCAGGCAAACACAAACTCCTTGAGGTATTAACATCCAAAATCCAACCTATAGATTCACCAACTTCATCAACAAAAGCCATAATAAAAGAAGAAGATCCCATATCCCCAACAACAAGAGTAATTTTCCTATCTTCAACTAGAGAACAACTTCTAGCTCAAGAGTTGGAAGTTCCTATTGAAGAAGAGGAAGAAGAAGCTTATTTTAACAAACAATGGATAGAAGAACCAGAGGAACTAGAGGAAGTTGAAAACCAAATCTTGGAACCAGAACGCTATATTAGTTCTGAAGAATCTACAATGGTTGGAGAAGGGAAAGGAAAGGTACATAATTTGAATGGTGAACAAGCTAGGATAGGAGGAAGAGGAGAAAATAGGGGAGGTGGAAGAGATGGAGGAAGAGGAAGAGGAGAAGATATAAATCCAGAACCCTTTGAATTTCCTATCCTCAATGAAGATAAAAGTGTGACAATGAAAAATATCTCACCCTCTATCCTTCCAAATTTTCATGGACTAAGGAGTGAAGATCCTGAAATATTTCTCTTTGAATTTGAAGTCTTGTGTAGATCATATGATTATCAAAAGTTGAAATTATTCCCTGCAACCCTTAAAGTTGTAAAATTAAAATGGTTTATGAGTTTAGGAATAACCTCCATAAAAACTTGGGAACAAATGAAAACTACATTCTTAGATAAATATAAGGACTATTATATGCTCCATAATATTAAGGATGAAGTCTTTAAAATGGTACAGAAAGAAGATGAAAATATTGAGGACTTCGTTGAAAGATTTGTTTATAATGTTAAAAGGGAAAAATGAACAATCTAGATAAGGAAACTTTGAAAGATCTCTTACTGCAATCCATTAGAGATGAGTGGATTGATCTTCTCAATCTAATGGGTAAGGGGGACATTTCTCAGTTATTACTAGGAGAAATTTGTGACTTATACATACATGTTTCAAGAGGCAAAGCAAGAACCGGGAAAAATCCAAGAGATCCTCTTTTATCAAGGATTAATAAATCTGTAGTTGGGACAGTACATAGAGAAGAATTAGGAAATTTTCTTGATAATTTTAAAACAGATATTTTAGGTTGTCTTAGTGAACAAATTGACACCCTTAAAATACAAAACAATCAAAATGCTAAAAATGTTTCATTTTCAATTTTTTTGCGCTAAGTGTAGAAAGAAACATGCCTTGAGAAAATGTCCTCTTGATTTAAAGAATGTAGAAACTTGTGTTATATGTGAAAAAAAAGCATGATACAAAAGAATGTCCCTCAATACGAGGTCTTAAAGTTGTCTAAGAAGGAGTATCAGATCACATAGATCCTATTTGTTTTATTGCTAAAATACCTTGGCAGAATCCACAACCAAATACAACTCAAGGCTTTAACACTCAACCATTTGCAAAATCATCACAAAGTAATTGGACTGCCCCAATACCATGGGAATCTTGGCCACAACCTTGGTCACAAAGATGGAAAAATCATTATGGAAAGTATCCTCAATATCCTCAATTTCCACAATTTCAACAATCATATCCTACTTTTCCTCCACAATAATATCCTTGGCCCGTTCAACAAACTCAACCTCACAATTTGAATCCACAACTTTCATTACCATTTCCTCAAAGACCAAACTAATTGCCTGCCCAACCACTCCCAAATCCGAATAATAATAAAAGCTCACAACCTGTTTACAATATGGAAGGACAAAATTTTCAAACTTACAAGATAACTCCACTAGATCTAAACAATGTTCAACTTAGATCTGGTAGAATATTAGAAAAAAAGTCCCCATGAGTTGTTATTCAAGAAAGTGAAACAAAAAATATCTCTGAAGAAGAGAAGTCTCTTAATGAAAAAGAAAAAAACTAAAAAACAAGTTACTCCAACACATTCAAATAACTCAACTTCTATTATGGAATAATCTTTAGTATCTGTTTCAAAACCACCTTTTCCCGAGAGATTAAAAATTGATGAAGGGGTAGAAAAACAGATTTTATTGCCTGATTATGACATGTCAGATGAACTGCAGAATGTTTTCATAAAGATTCCTTTGCTACAAGACATTAAGGAAATACCAATTTTCGCAAAGACAATTAGGGAATTGAGCATTAAAAAACCAGGAAGAAAAAGAAAATAAATCTAAAGAATCCAACTATTTGGAAAAACTACAGCTATCATGATGGGTAAGACAACAATTCAAAAATATCTTGATCCAGCAAGTCCCATTGTGCAAAAAAACATCAATGGTGTAGATATCCCAAATACATTGATTGATATAGGAGTAGCTATACACATCATGAGTAAACAAACTATGAATCAAATAAAACTTTCTAATCTTCAATATACAGCTACGTTATTACAATTGGCAGATAGATCTGTAATCAAACCCGATGGTGTATTAGAAGATATATATGCATCCTTAGATTCTTGGGAATACCCTATCGATTTTATGATTTTAACACCCAAGAATACCTTAGGAGGACATTCATTGATTCTAGGAAGACCATGGCTAGCTACAACTGATGCTTTTATAAGTTGTAGATTCGGTGATATGTTCATTTCTGATGGGAGCTCAACAAAGAAATTCACACTGTATCCACCTGCAAAAACAACAATAGAGGTTGAAAATGAAGAATGGATAGATGATGACATCGATATAAAACCAATATTTTCTACTTCACAAATAGATGAGGAAGATCAAATTTTGAATTTAATAGAAAATAATAAATCCTCATCATATTGTGAATCTAGTCAGAGTTTTCAACAACAATACAATATTGAATATTTATCATCTCGTCAACTATCCTTGCATTCTATGGAAAAATTTGGCAATTCTACAATTGAAATATTTCAAGGAAAGACTTTGAATATAAACAATAATTTGGGAGAATTTCAAAAGAAAGAATTAATAAAGATGTAACAAGAACATTCCTCTGCATATGCATGGGAATATAATGACATGAAGGGAATTGATCCTAATACTTGTATACATGATATCTACATTGAAGAAAACTCCAAACCAATTTGACAACCTCAAAGAAGATTGAATCCAAATCTAAGGGAAATTGTTAAGAAACTACAAAACTGTTGAATGTCAATTTCGTCTATCAAATATCAGACAGTTAGTGGGTTTCACCGTTAGTAATTGTTCCTAAAAAGAATGGAAAATGGAGAGTGTTTATTGACTATAGGGAATTGAATAAATCAACTTTAAAAGATCACTTTCCACTTACTTTCATAGATCAGGTCTTAGATACATTGGCAGGAAATAAGTATTTTTCATTCTTAGATGGTTTTAGTGGGTAGAATCAAATCCAAGTAGCCCCAGAAAACAAAGATAAAACTACCTTTACCTGCCCATGGGGAACTTATGCTTACCAAGTACTTCTTTTTGGATTATGTAATACACATGCAACATTCCAAAGGGAAGTATTAGGCATTTTCTCTGATCTAATTTATGATTGTGTGGAAGTGCATATAAACAATTTTACAATATATGGAAATTATTTTGAAGGAGCCCTTAAAAATTTGGAAAAAGTTCTCATTAGATGTAAAGAGGAAATGTTACACAGTAATTTGTCATTGTCCTCATTTTAGTCCTTCTACTGTGTCATGTGTCAAATCAACATGTTTATATCTTCACACTGATAAGAAAATGCTCTTTGTTGCTACAAATTACCCTCATTCCTTAAGTTTCTGCCTCGTCGTGAGAAAACCCTTAATATACTGGACGTTCCCATGTCTATAACGGTCTTATCGCGACTCCATCGCAGGTGTACATCTGTTTCCCGCGGCGGTCGGATTTCTAGACCCGGCGTGAGGTTATGAGTTATTCCTTACAACGATGAGTCTGCATGCATTGCCTCATTGCGATGTTGTCGCGATTAACCAGTTTACGTCTCGCAACGATCTAGATTGGGTGAATTCATTCCAACAGTCGGCCTTTTGGATGCCTCCAGACCTAGTTGTTGGCATAGTTTGTGTCGCCCTTCCTCCTCTGGTACGACAGTTCCGTCATTTGTGTTACCTTCCTTGAGGATGAGCTCTCTCTTCCACTTTTCATGGAGACTCCTTCTCTTATTTAAGCACTCACCTTTGATATGACCAGCTAGTTAGTAATTCCTTGGGTGAGCAGTGCTGCTAGTGCTTTTGATAGATAGATAGTGTGGGTGTGACAAGTGTGGGATTGTTGATAGCTTGTGGAAGGTTGTGGAGTGCCCTTAGCTTTGTGTTAAGGCTTATGAGTAAGAGAGAGACATTGTATGTTGGGAGATTCATCCTTGAAGAGCGAATGCATGAGAAACATACTGGCTGGATCCTCTGAGAAGCCTTGTGACGTCAAGACTCGGTTGTACGCTTGTTCTCATTTTATTATTAATACAATCAATGATGTTTTCCTATGTCTTGTATGTAATTTACTTGATAGCTCATAACTTCTTGACTTTGTGAGTAAATAGATCATTGTCATTTTTCGGTTACATGCTTTGTTGTATTTTCTTTGCATTGTTTCAGCTTGATCACTCGTTGAGGAGAAGGAAACGGAAGCTGGAGTAGTGCAACGGAACTTCATCAACCATTGGTTGAGGTAGGCCTCCAACAATGATTGTTTAAGGAATTCTATTGTTGATCTGTCTTTGTTGTGACTAGACCCACTCTAGGGCTAGAGGGGTTGCCTCTATCTGCAGAGGGAACACTTTCCTGCATCACAAGTTGGCGACTCCACTGGGGAGTCTGTCATATGTTTTTCTCTTGATTGCTTTTGCTTGACTTTGAGTTAATGTCTTTTGGATTTTGGGATTGAACCGTCAGTTTTCTGGGTTACTTGGGTCAATCTAGGAAATCCCTTTGTTCCCTCTAATAATAGACTGGTCTTTGTTTGGGAGTTTTTGTTTGACTTTCATTGTTTTTAAGATCGTTGCTGGAAATTTTTAAACAGTCACGCCGACGTTGCGTTGTCTTTGTTGTGTAAGTCTGTGCGTTGCTAAATCCTGTCACACAGTCGCGACGACTTACCATCACGTGAAAGACATGTACTTTTGCAACGACATTTCTTTGTTGCTACGGCTAGTGGCTGATCGGCACTAGTTGCTTGTGTTACACCCACGACGATTCCTGTAGAATTGTTTTTTTCAATTCAGCCTCCTGAAATCATCAGTCTAGTTCATCCCTTGTCGTCCTTCTCTTATCTATTAATTTGTGTTAATTGCTTTTAGTTAAGGTGCTCAGTTTTCGGTTTCACTAAAGTGAATCTTGTCTTTTTGGCTTTGTGACCTAGATTTTCAAGTTTTGAATTATTTGGCTTGGTTGCTTGTCTGTTCAAGATTCATCCACAACCCTCCTATTAGTGTGCTTGAAGTATTTTCATCGCTTGTTTCTTGCTTATTGATGTTTAGTGGTATTTGTTGAACCACTTTCCATGTTGATTCAATTGTTTCACTACTAGACATAGATTACAGTTGTTTGGGTCAATCAGTTGCACACTTGCTTGTTTGTTTCTTTAGAATTCAAAGCTATCAAAATCAAAAGATTGCATTCATTAGTATGTGAAAGTGAAAGTGTATTTTTCATTTCAAGTTTTTCATGTTCGAAAAATTAGAAAGAAAATTTTAAATCTCTCATTAGTAGTATCGATGCACTATAGGGATTGAGGTGTTGGTACATTGTGTCTCTTGAGTGACTGCATTTGCTGGCCTTGGTTTTGTCTTGGTTTGGGAATGATCTCTCTACCCTTCTTTAAGTAGGAGTTCATCGAAATGAAAGGTGCTTTATTCATTCTAGTTGCATCCTAGGTTTTGATATACATATGGTAAGGCCTAGAAATTGAAACATAATTCAAAATCAACTCTAAAATGAACTGAATAAACCTAACAATGCATTGGAACATAATGCACATTATTTAGATGTCTAGGCTAGAGACGTGCTCTGGCGTCATTAAACCTAGTCTCTATTGTTTTCACTTAAGGTTGGGTGATTCCTCCTTTTGTGATCCAATAGCTACTAGCACGGACTTGCGCTCCCAGTACCGTCGAGTATATGTTGGGAGACCCCACTAGGTTATCATCCTATATCCTTAGGAAGCTGTTTTTGCCACCTTGCAAATTGTAATGCACCGAACACAGCATTCGGGAAGATTGACTGCCATACGGAAAGTCCTTGGTTTTCATATGATTGCGAAGGTGTATATGCAGTTTTACGAGTTGTTTGGTAAACCTTTTGCCTAGTTCTCTAAAGTAGTCACTTTCATTCCTTTTCGAACTCCCTAAAAGAAAAGGTCCATCTGAGCACTTGTCCTTTCAGGCTCATTAAATATTTAAAGGTGACTAGAGTCATCTTTTCGTCCTTTTCTCGACTCTTTAAAGATGAAAAGGTCAAGTTTTGTTCTTGTGTCTTAAAATTTATTTGGCCACGTTCACATTTACCCTGTTAGATCTTGTTTGTGTTTTAGTTTGCATAGGATTCTTTCCTTACTCATTAGTTTTCCAAGGATTTTGAATTGAATCATCCTGGTGGAATCATCCATCTCGTCTCCCATTCCAAGTGACCAAGGATCTCCATATTTTGTCGCTCCTGAGGTACCGGTTGTTAGTGATACTCTTCCTGTTATCCCGAGTATCCAACCGCTTAACTCTCGCGCTCCAGAGGACAAGTCTTACGACATTCATTGGAACCCCATTTGGGAGCCTTCTGAAGAAGACTTTCCCATTACTCCTCCTGGTGTTTCAGTCCCGATGTCTTCCTCCGATATGGATGAGACGACCCCCATCTCCAGTGAAGAATCCTTTGGGGCAGGAGGTGAAATACCTACGCCTACGGAAACTTCACCCTTCAATGTCACTTCCCTTGGTGTCTCGTTGCCTTTGCGCTATAATGCTTTGGTGGATATCATCGATTCTAGATCTCCCCTTTCGAGTTCCATATGGTCTCATATTGTCCCTCCAACTTTGGAGCCTTTTACACCCTAGATTCACAATGTGACTGTCACATCTGTTCCGACTATTCCAATCAATTGTGTGGCTTCTTCCACCCCTGTTGTCAGTGTCGTCACTACTTCTTCAGTGGTGACTACTATTGTCGGGCCTTCTGCTGGTCCTACCAATAGTGGCCCAATGGCAGGAGTTGTTAATCCTACACTAAGTGCCCCACCTTCTTCTGGTTCCATTCTAGCAAGGGGGGCATATGATCAATATATACAAGCTCTTCAGAATCCGAATCCACAAAATTCGTCTCACTATTATGATTCTTGCGAAGCTCATATTTATTACCCCAGACCTATGCCATCTCAACCTGTGGTTGAGGTCACGGTTCGGTTGTCTGTTGCTTGGGGCACCACTACTTATCATGGTGGTGAAGCACCGCCTGCAATTCTTCAAGGACCACCCTATCAAGGTCAGCCATCTTACGGGCAACCCCCTCATGGACAACAGTATTACAGACAACCTTATCCAGGGCAACCTGGAGGCCCACAAGGACAACCCTTCCAAGGACAACCTTCAGCCTTTGGTGGTTCATATTTTACCTATTTCGGGTAACCTTCTGGTAATCCGGGATAACCTTACATACAACAGGGCCAACCTGGTATCCAGCAAGGCTACCCTTCTGGGCAAGTCGGTCAACCTCATGTTCAAAAAGGCCAACCCACTGTCTAGCCTAGTCAACCATATGGACAAATTGGTCAGCCTCAAATCCAACCAGGCCAACCAACCATCCTCTCTGCTCAGCCATCCGGCCAGTTAGGACAACCCTTAGTCGTGCAAGGTCAACCCAATACCCAGCAAGCTTAACCTTCTGGACAAATGGGTCAACCTTAATCTCAACCAGGTTAACCTTCTAGCTAGATGGCTCAACCTCAGTTCTCCGAAGGATATCCATCTGGGACTATTCAACCAAGCACTCAAACACTCGTTGCTTCTCAAGCTCCACCCAGTTTTTATCCCCAGTCTGAGCTCTAGACCCAATTCGGTCTCCAAATTCAGGTTGGATCCCAACCCCAACCTGCTTATCAAATGCAATTTGGCCCCCAAGCTCAGTTTGAAGCCCAGCCGCCTTATAATTTTCAGCAACCCCAAGGGAAAACTCAACTTGCCCCATACCAAATTATCAACAACCACAGGTTAACCCTTATCAGAATTTTCAGCAGCCATATGTTGCTCTTCTGGGTCAAGTTAGTAATCAGTGGAATGCATGGGGTCAAATCCAGGGTCAACCATACAATTACAGCTATAACTCCTATGGACAAAATCCCTATGGTCCAAATCCGTCTGGACAAATTCAATGGGGGCAATAGGGAATTGGGTGGAACTCTGGTGTTGTTTCTTATCCACGGCCTCAGATGTCCTTTAACTCTCAATTACCCTTTCTAGCAACGTAGGAATTACCGGACATGTCCAAACTGACTAATGATCCTATTCTTCATAATCCGTATTGGCCACCAGTTCCAACTAAGGTTCCCAGTGATTGTCCCAAATTTGAAGGTAAAGTTGGAGAAGATCCCCAAGCTCATGTCATGACCTATCACCTATGGTGTTCGTCAAACTCATGGCTTGATGATTCAATCCAGCTCCACCTTTTTAAATGAACTCTCACTGGCTCTGCTGCTAAATGGTATATTGAGCTAGCTCACAGATCTTTTCAGGACTTTAACTCATTGGCTATGGCATTTTTAACTCATTTTCAGTTGCCGATTCGGTATGAAACCGGCACACATCTCCTGACATCCTTAAAACAAACCACGACCATGCATATCTCTGATCATATCCATGAATGGAGACGACGCCACCTGTTGATTAAGTTATGGATTCCTGATTAGCTTCTGACTGACTGGTTCATGACCTCATTCGTCAGTCCAATAGCCTAGGACATTGCTATGGGGGCATGTGTAACTGAAGAGCAAGCTATTGCGCGTGCTCAGTACCTTGACTTGGTTTACTCCCAGTCTCGTACGTTATATGATATTTTTCCGGATGGTCTGAGGCTTGGAACTTCCAAAGCCCCGTCAGCACCATCTGTTGACGGCGTCATCAGTTTTGTCAATACGTCCTCTAAGAAATCTTCCGTGAACCTTGGGAAGCAAAAGTCGAATGTTTCAAATGAAAACACTTCTCAGGCCGTATCCAATTTTCGTAACACTTTTGAGGTTAATGTCGTTCAGTCCACCACGATGGTCAAAGCTTTGAAAGGAAAAAAGAAGGGAAAAGGAAAGAATAAGACCAACCAACCAAAGCAGGATTCCCCTAAACCTCCACCTGAGGAAGGTTCCAAATGCAAGCCTAAGTATCCTTGCCTTATCTATGACAAGGATCACTATACCAAAGACTATCCGAGGTGGTCTGAAGTTATTCGTCTTTTGAAAGGTGCCCCCGAGACCCCTGCCGTGCTCAAAGAACCTTTTCCCTCACAACAAACTCAAATGGTGGCTGATCCATCTCAATCCTCTTCTCCCTTTGGTTCTCAGGTATTTATGGCTGGGACGATTCCCATCCACATTAGTACTCGGGCAAAAGAGTATATGTCGCCTGCTGGGAAGGAAACTAAGGTCCCCTCTAGTGTTCCTCCATCCAGTTCTCGTCCTCTCCATATCGAGCAACCTAGCACTGAAACGGTCATCCAACCCCCTCCTAAAGGGGTGCTCTGGAAGTCTTCTTACAACCCTAATGCTCGTGCTGCTCAGCACTATAGCATCTTTGAGGACTTATCGCAGGCTCCGTCAACTATGTCCACATTATAAGTCCTCGAGAACTACCCCTCTGAAAGGAAGTCCTTGATATCAACCATCGGTGGTATTGACCCAGCCGATTCGGATTTGATCACTTTTGACCTAGACAGTCATGTACCGAGACTGCCTCACCAAATTTCCTTCCTTATTCAAGTCATCATCAATTCTAAAACTATTCACCGCACGGTCATGATAAAGGTGCTTCTACTTGCATTATGTCTGTTGCTTGTTGGAAGGCTATCGGTTCTCCAACTCTAAGCCAGTCTCCCACGACCTTGGAAGCCTTTGATGGGAGAGAGTCTTGTCCTTATGGTATCCTCCAATGCTTGCCTATTACTCTGGAGGGGAAGATGGTCGAAGTAGAGGTCGAAGTTGTCGATGCCAATTTAACTTACAACCTCCTTTTAGGACGAAGCTGGAAATATGCCATGCAAGCCGTGGCTTCATCTCTATTTCGTGTTATTCATTTTCCTCATCAGGGTAAAATCATCACGGTAGACTAGTTGTCCTTCTTCACCTCTTCTTCCTCCGGTGGCAACATGCCTTTCGTGGAGCATACCTTTGTTCCATGTGAGAGTGTGGGTGCTGGACTCTTTAAAGATCCTACCCTTATGGGTGTTTTTTCACTCCCACCTCCCAACATCGCTCCCATTAATATGATTTCTTTCCAGTCTGATCATTGGGTTCTTCCTCCTATTGATCAGATAGAATCCTGGGGCGATGAGATGTCGTTGAGTCCTGCCGAGCTCAACTACATTGAAATTGTTTCTACATCGGCTCCATTCTCTGAATCTGCTGCTTTGAGCAGAGCCCTCGACTCATACATTCAATCCCCTTGGCTTGGAGATAGCGCTTCTTCAGACCCTTTAAAGGAAATTTTTCCTACAGATGAAGCAATTATTGAGACCATGTCTTTTGACGAACCCCCTTGGTTTGATCATCACCATTGTTCCTCGTTTCTCCCTACCCATCGGGAAATGCTTACTTGTCTCAAGTGGTTTTCTCTTTGTTTCGCATCTCAACCCCTTCAGACAGCCGTCCAAATTCATCAAGTGTCTTCTGAAGGGAATATGGGAAACATTACACAAACTCAACCAATCGACATCTCCATTAAACCAGGGATTGTCGAACACATCCATGTTGGAGTAACTTGTACTCCGGAGGAGATTCGGCTTTATACTGATCTTTTTTCGCGAATTTCGTGATGTGCTCACTTGGTCTTACGAAGAGATGCCCGACATCGATCCTAGCATTGTGGTGCATGAAATACCTACATATCCGGGTGCCAAACCTGTCTGACAGTGTCTGCACCCCATGCACCCCTGAAAGGCTGCAACTATTAAAGCGGAAGTTGAAAATCTTCTTAAGGCTGGCTTCATTTACCATATCCCGCTCACAGATTGGGTCTCTAATATTGTCCCTGTGACTAAAAAAAAGGGCACTATTAGGGTATGTGTTGATTATCGTGACATTAATCGTGCCTGTCCCAAAGACAACTACCCTACACCCTTCATTGACCAACTCATTGATGAGTGTGCCAGGAGTGAGATATATTCATTCATGGACGACTTTTTTGGTTATAACCAGATTAATATCTTGCCTGTGGATCAACATAAGATCACCTTTATCTGTCCGTGGGGCACTTTCGCTTACAAAAAGCTCCCTTTCAGTTTAAAAAATGCCAGTGCCACCTTCCAACGCGCAATGTCTTACACATTTCATGATATTCGACACATTGTGCAACCTTACCTGGATGACCTTCCAGCTCATCCAACGAAACTCCACAACCATCCAACCCACCTTCACGAAATATTTCTTTGCTGTCGACACTATCGTATCCGTCTCAATCCGCATAAGTGTGTCTTCTGTGTGGAATCCGAAAGACTTCTCAGGTTCATCATCTCCTAGGAGGGTATCCATCTGGATTCCCTTAAAGTCGAAGCCATCTTGAATCTCCCTCCCCTTTCTTCTTTGCAACAGTTGCAGAGTTTGTAGGGGGAAGCAAATTTTTTACAGCGATTTATTTCAAATTATGCTGAAGTGGCCAAAGGCTATACGCGGTTATTAAAGTGGGACACCCCTTTTCTTTGGGATACCGCTGCACAAGAGTCCTTTGAGCACCTCAAGGCCCTCCTTGTTTCTACTCCGTTGTTACGTCCCCCTCACTATCACCAGGATTACACTCCGTATTTAGCTACTGCTGATACCACCATCGGCATGGTTCTAGTTCAAGACGATGATGACGGTACTGAGCATGTCATTTACTATCTCAGCTACAATTTTCTTGATATGAAAACTCGATATGCCTATGTCGAGAAGTTGGCATTGGCTACCATTTGCGTCATCCAACGTTTCCGCCATTATATATTGTTGCGCACTCGACGGTGATTTCTGATTGCAACCCAATGATGTACATCTTGTCACGTCAGTTACTTGGGGGAAAATACTCCAAGTGGATTGTCATCCTTCAATAGCTCGACTTGGAGTTCACTGCCGCCAAGTCTCAGAAGTACCTCATCTTCGCTAAGTTGCTTTGCTCCCTACCATCTGTTACCGCGCCCTCTCGATTAGAGGACCATATTCCGGATGAAACTCTGTTCTTGATTAGTACCCTCGATCCTTGGTATAGGGCTATTACTGTCTATCTTCAAATGTCCTCTTTTCATACATATTTGTCCAAGGATGCTCGGCGACGGATTCGCCATCATTCTCAACCTTATCGCATTATTAGGGACACCCTGTACCGTCTCGGCACCAACTCTGTTCTCCGCCGATGTTTAACGTTCGAGGAAGCCGAACAATTTTTAAATGACTACCATTCCAGCGCCTGTGGTGGTCATATGTCCAGGTATGCTACTGCTCAGAAGATCCTTCGTGTTGGTTATTTTTGGCCTTCTATTTTTAAGGATTGCATTCTTGTTGTCTGCTCTTTTCATGAATTCCAAATCTACCAACAAAAGATGCGCGCGCCTCTTGCCCCTTTGCACCCTGTCATTACCGTCGGCTCTTTTGCCAAATGGGGCATTGATTATATGACCTGTAACCCTCGCTCGGCCAGGGCGCATGGGTATATCATCGTTGTCATTGATTATTTCATGAAATGGGCCGAGATGATGCCTACACTATCTGAAGACAGTCACACAGCGGCGCAATTTTTATTTAATCATGTTATTTCACGATTCGGAGTCCCTTAGGCTATCATCACTGATCACGGTAAACATTTTCGTAATCATATGATGACTGAATTAACAACCCAGCTGGGCTTATGGCATGATAGCTCAACATCGTACTATCCTCAGGCCAATGGCCAAGTGGAAGCCATCAACAAAGTTTTAGTCATGATGCTTCAATGCTCCATTGGCATGCACAAGTCCAACTGGAATTTGATGTTGTTCTCCACCTTATGGGCCTACCGAACTTCAGTGAAGGGTGCCACTGGGTTCACGCTGTTCCAATTGGTCTACGGTCTGGAGGCCACCCTTCCGATTGAGTGTGAGATCCCTTCTCTTAAATTAGTCGTCCAATTACTCCCCAACACTACTCCAGTAGAAGAACGTCTTCTCTACCTAGAGCGGTTAGACGAAACTCGTCGACTAGCCTCTCTATCCATTGAAGCACAAAAGAAGAGAGTGAAAACTCACTTCGATCATACTGTCCATCCTCGTTCTTTCGTTTAAGGAGATTTAGTCCTACTCTATGATCAAGCAAATGATAAGCTGGGGGCAGGCAAATTCAAGCCTATGTGACATGGGCCTTATATTGTGAAATGAGTTTTGCAAAAAGGGGTCTATGAGCTGATTGATTATGAAGGGAACCCTCTAGATAAGCCCCGAAACGGGCTTTATCTGAAAAAAAATTATGCATGAATCTCGTACATATGATTTGTACATATGTGTGTCTTTTAGCATGTGTGTTTGTTTGTACAGCTTGGTGTGTAGGTGTAATCGCCACTTATTGTGTCTTTTTACTTCTTGTGTAGATGTCTGGTACACCTTACGTTGGTTTCGCTGATGGTGCCTGCCGTAGTACCCGGAATCTTTCCTCTGCGAAATGGGTGATCTACGATCCTCATGGTGAATTAGTAGATCTTCAGGGCGTTTGTCTGGGTTGCACCACAAACAATGTCACTAAATACAACGTTGTTATTGAATTGCTGACCAAGGCAATTAACCTCGATATTTGTGCATTGGTTGTGAATCTAGATTCTCAACTTGTCATCCACCAACTCAATGGGCATTACTCTATCAGAGATCATCAGATTTTAAGGTTTTATTTACGTGTTAAATTATTGGAAAGAAGTTTTGATTTTATTACATGTCGAGATATTCCAAGAAGATTAAACACGTTAATTGATGCATTAGCAAATCATGTATTAGACAAACATTTACACAACATGTAGATTAAACATTGTATAGAAGCATTTAGACACAATAATGAAACATAATATAGCATATATATATATATATTATATATATAATATATATATATATATATATATATATATATATATATAATATATATATATATATATATATATATATATATATATATATATATATATATATATTATATATATATATATATATATATATATAATATATATATATATATATATATATATCGTGTGGCGCACCACGACGCTCAAAAATAAGTGTATATGTCAAAAAAATAGAGTCTGTGTACATCCGAGACACATGTCTCTCAAAACTACAGTAGCAAATAAAACCTAGGCATCTACTGTGGTGGGTTATGCACCCTAGGTATCACCCCTACTGTATGTATCTGATACTCCAAGGGAACCTCTTCGATCCCCCTATAATCTAGGATCCCCTCTGTCAGGCCCTCAAGATTACGGGCCACTGTCTCCACTGAATTGCTAGATGGAGGAACCAAGGCCAACTCTCTGATGACTTGTGGTTCCCTCCGTGCCTCCTGAGCTAGTCCCACAGGCCTCTCTGGTTCCACATCTGTAGTAATGTAAGATACAACATTAAGGCATATGCATGAAAAATTTAAAAAACATCGTAAAAGACAAAATCCAAAAAATAGTGTGATTGAGTGTCTACCTCCATCGTCCCACTACTCGCCAGCAGGCAGCATCATGTCAGGGTCCCCTAAAAAATCCATACCTGCGTATGGCCAATCCTCGACTAAGATTATCTGGTGATTCAACGACTCTTAGAATAGTGTCCCCCATGACACTGGTCGACCGCCACTCCCTTGTGGCATGACATGTGCCCAACGAGTGATCCGGGTCTCCCGTGGTCTAGGATCGTCTAAATCCATATCCTGTAACTGAAGTGATGGGACTCAGTCCAGCATGAGCGGAATCAGAATAGACCCATAACCAAACTGCTTCGCTTCCCTGCGACGACATTTGGTGATCTACCTCTTCATATTGATGGTCACTGCCTTAGCCCAGTTGTACATCGTCGGGTTAAGGCACTCAAGAGCCAACCGAAGGTGGGTCTTTGTTGCCTCATGCTGGGCCTAGGAGCTCATTGCTCTTGTCACCATAAATAGAACCGAATGAAGAATCAGGTCCTCTACTGAGGGAATCGCCAATTTCCCGCTAGTACCTGATTTACGTGCCCCTGGGCACACCCGAGCTATTAGCATGTCTAGTGATTCCCCGCCAGTTCGTTGGCACTCTAAAATAGGCCTCTCACCATGACGGGACAATCCAGTCAAGAAATAGATGTCTGTAGCATCAAACTCAATGTATTTGCCCCAGATGACAAATTTTCCATCCGTTGGGTTCCAAGCACAAATCAACAGCTCTAACAAGTCAGGTTGGGCCCAAAGATGCGAAGTGAGGAAGAATTTTAGTAGCCCGCAAGCACGTAAAGCATTTCGGCACCTAGCATCAGTGAATGCTTATTCGTCGTTGACATCGTGTGTTCGTTCCTACCAAACGAATGCCATGTTGTCCTGCATCAAAATGAAAATGAATTATAACTCTTTTCATAAATTTAAATCCATCATTTATACAAAAATTCAACTTCACGTCGCCGTCATGGCTGTTTTCCAAACAGCGGCAATGGCGTAGAGTCAATAGTTCATTTTTCCTGCGATCATCGTGCAAGTACATCTGTTTCTCGCGACAATCACGGAGGTGGTGCGTGTAACTGCACTCGGTTGTCGCGAACCCAAGCGGCTTTTCCGCGACGACTGAGAGGCGGACTCGGATTTGAAAATCCACCTAAACCCACCTATCTAACACTAAATTGCATTAAAAAAAAAAATGAAATGCAGTGCAAGGGAGAATGTACTTACTTGGCGAAGGTTTCAGGATGAATCGTAGACAGATGGTGCCGGAATCAGCTTAAGGAATTCACTTAGGTTGGTGCTCCAATGCTCAAAGGTAAAAATGTGCAATGTGAATGGTAAATAATGAAT
Organism: Pinus taeda; assembly: GCA_000404065.3. NCBI lineage: Eukaryota > Viridiplantae > Streptophyta > Pinopsida > Pinales > Pinaceae > Pinus > Pinus taeda. The sequence continues at coordinate 203,567 of APFE030471385.1, forward strand.
TTCCCCACCCCTTTTTATAGTAATTTTTTTTTTTAAATATTAAAAATTATAGATTAGGGTGTGGGTTTTTTTCATTTATATCGCATTTTTAATTAGGTTTTTCTGGGTTTTGACCATACTTTCCACATACATTATCTATTTATGTCGAATGGGTCTTACGGTTGACATGTTTTGTGCAGAACTGCAGGTGGCGAGGTTATGTCATACTTCGTATAAACTTGATCCATATTTTTCAAAGTCCTCTTTAAGTTCTTTTCCGACTTAAAAGACGAAAAGATTGCCGAGTCATTCCTTTGGGCCTGTTAAACCAAATAAGAGGTGGTCCGCTTTAAGCTCTTTTTCCGACCGTGTAAACGCAAAAATATTGCCGAACTTTTGTCGTTTCAAGTCCGATATTGGTTATGAAACAACGTGTCTTCGATTGCTTTTCTACTCTTATAGATCGAGGTCACTAATTACGAAAAGTACTCCTTGGTCATAATGATCGAGCAGTTCTCTCAAGTATCGTTTTATGCATTTTCGGGCTCAAGGGACACAAATCTATGAAAGAGGACCCCCTTGGATTTTTCTTTTCTGTGTCTTTGTCAAACTCCCTAAACATGAAAAAGGCTCTGATTTTTACCTATGTCGGACTCGTTAAACCCTGATGACATTGGACTCGTCACCATGACGAGACTCGAGCTTCTCATCCCTAGGGCTCGTTAAACTATTACTAGGTTGGATTTGACCAAAGGTCGAACTTATATTACAAGCATATGCTATCCTCTTCAAGCTTGTTTTCAAAAATAATAGGGGTACTCGCCAACAATGGTGGGGGAAAATTTGGAAATCATCATTGATTATCTATGGCAGCTAGTCACTCTTGAACATCGACACTTTTTCTTCTTGTCGGGTTGTGATATCCATACATCGTCATATGGCCTTCCGCAGTTTTGGGTTGTCATTTTGCCTCATTCCATCTAATCCATGTTGCTTCCATCAAACCTCCGATCCCTTGGTATCAAAATGATGCCACATCTCGGAGTCGTGTCGCCGTTATGTTCAAGAGTATAATCTTTCTACAATTTACACCCTTACCTCCTCCTCTGATCTTCTGTTTCACCATCTACTACTTGTTCCTTATCTCATGTTGTTGGTGGGGGAAACATCATGGCCCTCCTTCGACAGATCGTCTCCTGTTGACACCAACTTATTATCCAAGAGATTGATCTAGAGATCCCTTTCAATACCTTGGAGTTTGCATGCCTCAATGGCAAGTTCTTCGTGCTTGACAACAAACCTTCCTCATTGGTCTTCGATTGGGTGATTCCACGAGTGTTCGAATTTAGCTCATTTTTCACACTCAGTGGATTGTACTGGGAAGTACCCTGAGAACCATTGGCATTATTGGTGGTTTCTCTCATGCTTGTTAATGGTTTACATCATTGGCTAGTAATCAAGTGGCTTTCTATCATGCTCGACTTTAGCACATCTGTTTGCATGCTAGAATTTGTACTATGCATCGGATGGGTTTGAAGATGCCAAACTAAGATTACACATGTTCGGGTTGCGTGGGTTGGTTCGTGATTACATGACTCTTTGATGGATGGCCGCGACCATACCTAAGTCTTCATGGATGGCTACATCCATACTACAGACCAAGTTTTATATGTCTGATGGATGGCTGCACCCATGCCTAGACTATATGTATTTCACTATTACAGATATCAGTTGTACTTGTACCTACAGGATCTTCAAGGTGGTTCCAGTTCAGACCGTTTCGTAAAGCATTTCACCCCTCCCACTCTCTTGTGCTTCACGCTTTAGGGGGCATTTGTTACACAGTAACTTGTCACTGTCCTCATTTCAGTCCTTCTACTGTGTCATGTGTCAAATCAACATGTTTATATCTTCCCACTGATAAGAAAATTCTCTCTGTTGCTGCAAATGACCCTTATTCCTTAAGTTTTTTCCTCGTCACGAGAAAACCCTTAATATACATGATGTTCCCATGTCCATAATGGTCTTATCGCGACTCCATCATGAGTGTACATCTATTTCCTGCGACAGTCGGATTTCTAGACCTGGCGCGAGGTTATGAGTTATTCCTTGCGATAACGAGTCTACGTGCATTGCCTCATCACGACGCTGTCACGACTACCCAATTTATGTCTCACGACGATCCAGATTGGGCGAATTTGTTCTGACAGTCAGCCTTCTAGATGCCTCCAGACCTGGTTGTTGGCATAGTTTGTGTTGCCTTTCCTCCTCTAGTATGGCAGTTTCGCCATTTGTGCTACCTTCCATGAGGATGAGCTCTCTCTTCCACTTTTCATGGAGACTCCTTCTCTTATTTAAGCACTCACCTTTGATATGACCAGCTAGTTAGTAATTCCTTGGGTGAGCAGTGCTACTAGTGCTTTTGATAGATAGCTAGTGTGGGTGTGACAAGTGTGGGATTGTTGATAGCTTGTGGAAGGTTGTGGAGTGCCCTTAGCTTTGTGTTAAGGCTTATGAGTGAGAGAGAGAAATTGTATGTTGGGAGATTTATCCTTGAAGAGTGAATGCGTGAGAAACATACTGGCTGGATCCTCTAAGAAGGCTTGTGACATCAAGACTCAGTTGTAAGCTTGTTCTCATTTTATTAGTAATACAATCAATGATGTTTTCCTATGTCTTGTATGTAATTTACTTGATAGCTCATGACTTCTTGACTTTGTGAGTAAAAAGATCATTGTCATTTTTCGGTTACGTGCTTTGTTGTATTTTCTTTGCATTGTTTCAGGTTGGTCACTCGTTGAGGAGAAGGAAACGGAAGCTGGAGCAGTGCAACGAAACTTCATCGACCACCAGTTGAGGTAGGCCTCCAACAATGACTGTTTAAGGAAATCTATTGTTGATCTGTCTTTGTCGTGACTAGACCCACTCTAGGGCTAGAGGGGTTTCCTCTGTCCGCAGAGGAAACACTTTCCTGCATCACAGGAAAATCTCTCATTAATCCATGAAATTTTTTTTATGATGTTTATTGAAGGAATTTTTTTAGGACAACATATTTCAGGAAATGGAATTAGAGTGGACACATCTAAAGTAGAAATTATTTCTGAATTATCAATTCCAACCTGTCAATGAGGTGTTAGAAGTTTTCTTGGTTTCATTGGTTATCATAGAAGATTCATACAACACTTCACAAAAATTGCATATCCACTTTTCAAACTTCTCACAAAAGATTGTGAATTCAATTGGAATTATGATTGCTAAAAGACCTTTGAAACATTAAAAGAGAAAACCTATGAAGCACCCATTCTTAGAGGACCAAATTGGAAATTACCTTTTCACATTTAACGTATTTCTTCATACACAACTTTAGGAGATGTACTTGGACAAAATGATTTAACTCCATATTCCATTTATTACACCGGTAAAAATTTGACTCCTGCAGAGTTAAATTATACTGTAACAGAAAATGAGTTTTTAGTTGTTGTCCATGCTGTCAATAAATTCATACATTACATAACTGGCTTCAAAATTTTTAAACATACAGATCATTCTGCAATTAGATACTTAATTAATAAACCAATAACTAATGGAAAAATCACTGGATGGTTGTTGTTGTTGCAAGAGTTTAACATTACTATTTTGGATTGACCCGGAAAACAAAATACAGTTGCTAACTTTTTATCTAGAATTCAAAATGATAATAATGATGTACATGTAGAAGAAAAATTCCCTGATGAATATATTTTTGCAGTATCTACTAAATCACCTTAGTTTGCAGATATTGCTAATTATTTGACTACAAGGAAGTGACCATCATATTTATCTCCTCGAGAAAAAAAGAAGGTAATTCAAATTAATGCATCATATTCATCGATAAATGAATAATTGTATAAAATAGGGCCAGATCTGATCATCCGAAAGTGTGTTAGAGGAAATGAAGTACCAAAGATATTGAAAGCTTGTCATGATGAGCCATGTGGAGGATACTTCGCTAACAAAATAACTTCCTACAAAGTTCTCTTAGGAGACCATTGGCCTTTGTTGAAAAGTGTGCAACAAGAAATGCTTGTTGAGAATGCAACAAGATGATGGAGCTTAGTGGAAAGGAGTCGCCTTCACTAAGTGGTCCCGCAGGCAAGTTTTGGCGCAAGTCTATTTTTAGACTATGTCTATTTTTAGACATATGGATCATGTCTATGGATTGCAGGTTGCTGTTTATGGATGATTGATCAAATTGGGAAAATAGATGGACTTCTATTTTTAGACCACAGCGGAGTGACACCACAGCGGAGTGACTGCTCAGTCTAAATATAGAACAGTCAAATATTATTAGCTCATAATAATATTTAGACTATAAACTTTGTCTTATTCTCTTGGAGCACTTCAGGATGAGCTACGGATGTGGTACATTCAGATCCCAGAAGGAAATACATGGTTACCTATGGGATGACTAATATTTGCATGCAGGACTTCAGTTAGAACTCAAGTGAGTTGAGTTT